>CAUYSK010123890.1:0-11981 GCA_963575035.1 Avahi laniger
TTTCAGCATAATATGGGGGTACAGATGTTTAGGTTACATGTGTTGCCCTTGCCCCCCCTCCCCCCCTCAGTCCAGGTTTCAAATATGTCCATCCTATTGCGTGGTGCACATTGCACTCTTCATCAATGCATTGTTGAAATGAATGTGGCAGAATTAAGTGCCTATATTCAGGGCACTAGTTTTATAGCCTCCACTCCTTCGCCTCAGCCCGGGATACAGACAGGCAGCCTATCCCTACATCAATGCCGTAATCAGCTGATTAATATGATCCATCCATGTTCAGATATTTCTGATTTTTGCTAATACCTAATTATGTTCATTAGTTAAGAAGAAATATATGGTGCTTTTTAGGTGTAACATGACCACAGGGTGGATCAACTGAAAAACAAAGTAAACAGTTAAATTAAGCATGAACAGTGAATTGCAGATATATGGTACAGGAATAAATTTAATTTTGATTGCTAATTACTCCTCACTAAGCAATTTAGTACTTGGGATAGCTCTGTAGCCAGAAATAACAAGATATTCTTCTCATTTGTTCTGTATCTTAATCTCCTGAGCTCTTAAGCGTGTCTCATAAAAATTGGCAGGCTGCCTCCATAATAACTCGAGTTTTAGTTATTATACTATAAGGAAGTTACTTTCTCTACTACAAATTATTAAAAATGCAATTTCTTCAGAACTCTTGCAAATTTTGTCAAACAAGCCCTCACAGAATCCTCCATCTATTCCATTGCATTCTATAGGCTGTATATTTACTTGCAGAATGCAAGAAGTATTTTGTGTTACATTTGATATCTTTATTGACTTGAGTTTAAATATATATTTTCAATGATATATATGCAATATGTAGCAATATCTCTCTTGTTTTTTTCCTTTCAGATAGATTTTATTTTTTAGAGTAGTTCTGTGTCCACCGAAAAATTGAGCAGAAAGAACAGAGTTCCTCTACACCCCCTGTTCCCACACGTGCACACCCTCTGCCACTATAAACATCCCACACCACAGTAATACATCTGTTACAATTGATTAAGCTACATTGACAAAACATTATTACCCAAAGGCCATCATTTACATTAAGACTCACTCTTGGTGTTGCAAGTTCTATGGTTTGGACAAATGTTTAATAATATTTATCCACCATTATAGCATCATACAGAATAGTTTCAGTACCCTAAAAATCTTTGTGCTTCACCTTTTCATTCTCCCCTCCCACCTATCCTCTGGCAACCATTGATCTTTTTAGTGTCTTGATAGTTTTGCCTTTTGCAGAATGTCATATCATTGGAATCCTATAGTATATAGCTTTGTCAGATTGGCTTCTTTCATTTAGTAATATACATTTAAGGTTCCTCCATGTATTTTCATGACTTGATGGATCATTTCTTTTTTACAACTAAATAACATCCCATTGTCTAAATGTGCCACAATTTATTTATCTATCTGAACAACATTTTGGTTGCTTCCAGATTTTAGCCATAAAGCTGCTATAAGCATTCGTGTACAGATTTTTGTGTGGACAAGTTTTTACCCCATTTCAATAAATACCAAGGAGCACAATTACTGGATCCAATGGTAAGAATATATTTAGTTTTGTGAGAAACTGCCAAAATGTCTTCCAAAGTGGGTACCATTTTGCATTCCCACTAGCAATGGATGCGAATTCCTATTGCTCCAAATCCTCACCAGTGTTTGGTATTATCAGTGTTCTGGATGTTGGCCATTATAATAGATGTATAGTGGTATCTCTATGTTTTTTTTAATTTGCATTTTCTTAATGACATATGAAGTGGAGCATCTTTTCATATGGTTATTTGCTATCTGTGTATCTTCTTTGGGTTTTTATTTTATGTCTTCTAAACTTGATCACTGAGTTCATCCCTTTCACACTAAAAATATCTCTATTTTAAGTCTACATATATACTCTATTCTTCTATTGGTTTCTAACTTCTGTCTCTTAATAGTGAAATTAGGTCTTTACTTTCTGCAGAACTCTCCATTATTTACTTGGGAATAACTGGCTTCTTCGAAGTACTGCCCCTAATCCTCTAAATAATAGAAAAGAGAAAAGCCCCTATGATATTTTCCTCACACTAAAGAATTTAAAATATTGTCAGAGATCAGCATAAATGACTCCTTACCATTTTTTACTATTAGTTCTATTGAACATGATGTGTGAGATATATAGGAGTTCAATTCTCCTTCTGAGGGTGATCATAAATCAAATATGAGGCTCACAGGATGAATTGCAATTGAAATTTATTTTCCCAGCATAGTTTTTATTTAACAATATGCTCCTAAGCTTCCATATGATTTAAATATTTCACACATACATAGTTACCTTCTCCATTTCTGAGTAGTCTCATTTTTCTTGGGAAGAATAATAGAGATGCCTGGAATATAGTAACAAAATCACTCTGAGTAATCATAAAAAGTGTTTCGGCAAATGTTTGTTGACATAATTCTTTTCAGATATCTAGGAATAAAGGAAAAAAATGCAGTCACCAGCAAGTTTGGGTGATGAGGGAAAAATCACTACAGATGAGCTCTTTATATTCATCAGAGCAATTTTCTGGCAATTCCTGCAATGAATAGCACTAAAATAAGAATCCTGATATCAACTGCTAACTTGACATCTCTTTTGGTGGTTTTATATGATTTCAGAGTGTGATGTCTACTCATCATTTGATCCTGTATCTATCAACTAATGGAAGACCGTCTTTGAGAATGAAGTAGCTTTCACACTTAGCTGACCAAAATTCTCAGTGAGAAATGCATTTTACATTTCAAACTATACATGCACATACATGCAAAAAAGAAACAAAAATTTTTACCAGACAATACTTATGCTTGCTATGAACATTATACTCTGATGTTTTCTACTCTACTCAATTTCATTTTTTCGAAAAGGATGGTTACGACAAACTCATCTGATTTCATTGCCCACCGCTGTGCTGTCAACTGCAATTTGATAAATATTTGTGTGTGATTCTTATGCACTCATGTGCAGAAAAATCATCTGTAGGACTTAAACGCATATTCTTGGACCCCACCCCAGAGATTCTGATTTATGTAGGTCTGAGGTAGAGCCAAGTAAGGTGTTCTTTAAAATAAGAATGCGTGTTTTTGATTGTCTTGGCACTGTTCTTGGAAAAACTGTTACATTGAAAAATTGTCATGGATCCTATCTTGTGTATTTTTAATTAAACATTTTATTTTAAAGTAATTATAGATTTACATAAAGGTGTAAGAAACAATACAAAGATCCCATATACCTTTTACCCAGTTTTCACCAATGCTAATATTTTGCAAAACTATAGTACAATGTCTCAACCAGGAAACTGGTATTGATACAGATAAGATACAAGAGAGTTCTATCAAAACAAGGTTCCTTCATGTTCTCCCTTTGTAACCACATCAACATTCCTCCATACTCCCCATCCCTAATCTCTGGCAACCAATAATCTCTTCACCATTTCATTTTTTTTTTTCAATTCAATAATGTTACATAAATCAAATAAAAAACTTTCAGAGATTTTTTTTTTCAGTGAGCATAGTTCCCTGAAGATGCATTCAAATTGTTGCACGTATCAATAGTTTGCCCCTTTCTAATTGATGAGTAGTATTCCACAATATGGATGTACCAAAATTTGTTTATCTAGTCACTTATTTAAGAACAATTAGGTTATTCCCAGGTTTGAGCTAATAAAAATAAATTTGCTAAGAATATTCTTGTACTGAAGTCTGTGAGAACGTGTTTTTTATTTCTCTGGGATAAATGCACAGAAGTGTAATTACTAGGATGTATATGGTCCTTTCATGTTCATAGTACTTTATAAAAAAATGTCAAAACTATTTTAGAGAGTGTTCTAATCACTTTACAATTCCACCAACAATTTATAAGTGATCCAGTTTCTTTGCACCCTCAACAGTATTTGGTATTGTTCCTCGTTTTACTCCCTGGTTTAATAGACTTTATTTCTTAGAATAGTTTTAGATTTACAGAAAAAGTGAGGAGATAGTACAGAGTTACAATGTACCACTCACACAGTTTCCCCTTTTATTAACATTTTACATTAGTATAATGCATTTGTCACAATTAATGAACCTATATGGATTTATTTAACTAAAGCTCGTATTTATTCAAATTTCCTTTTTTTAAAACCTAATATCTTTTGTTGTTGCATAATCTCATCCCAGATACCACATTACCTTTAGTTACAATGTCTCCTTAGACCATTTTTGGGTGTCACAGTTTCTCAGACTTTCCTTGTTTCTTACATCCTTGAGAGTTTTGAGGAGTGCTGGTCGGGTATTTTTGAGAAAGTCCTCAATTGGGATACTGTTTGATATTTTCTTACAATTAGACTGGAGTTATGGGTTTCAGGGAGAATGACCAGAAATAAAGTGCCATTTCCATCCCATCATATTACAGGCACACACTATCAGCATGACTTATCACTGCTGATGTGATCTTGATCATCTGGCTCAAGTAATGTTTGCCAGGTTTCTTTCTCTATTGTGAAATTACTCTTTTTCCCCCTCTCAATAACTATACATTTTAGAGGAAATCACTATGTACATTCCACATTGCAGGATGGGGAGTTACGTTACACATCCTTGAGGGCATACTATACGTAAAATATTTGGAATTTTTCTTCACAGATTTGTCTCTTCTTTCCCACTTATTAATACTATTGTTTTTTATTTTGACCATACTGCTAGGTATGTTGTGATATCTAACTGTGGTTTTAATTTGCATTTTCCTAATGGCTAATGATGTTTAACATCTTTTAATGTGCTCTTTTGTCGTAAGTATATCTTCTTAGGTGAAATGTCAGTTTTTAATTTTGATGAGGTCCAATTCACAAAGTTTTCCTTTTATGGATTGTGCTTTTGGTGTCAATTCCGGGAACTCTTTGCCTATACCTAGATTCTGAAGATTTTAATCACATATTTTTCTAAAAGTTTTACAGTTTTATGTCTTTTATTTACATTTGTGATATATTTCGAGTTAATTTTGAATTATAAGATGTGAGGTTTATATCGATGTTCATTTTTTCCCCCTAGTAATGTCCAATTTCTCTAGCTGTGTTGAAAAAGTGATCCTTCTTCCACTGAACTGCTCTTATAACCTTTTTTTTTTTTTTTTTTTTACAAAGGATCAGGTATATTTGTGTGGGTCTACTTCTGGAGTCTCTGTTTTGTTCCACTGATCTATGAATCTATACCTCTACTGTACCATACTGTCTTGAGTATTGTAGCTATATAATAATCTTAAAATGAAGTTGAGATTTCTGTCCATTTTTATTTCTTTGTCAATATAGCTTTAGCAATTCTAGAACCTGTGCTCTTCCATATAAACATTATAATAAGCTTGTGTATAATAAGAGCAACTAAAACATTCTGGGGTTTTGACAAGAATTATATAAATGCATAGATTAATATGGTAATAATCGACATCTTTACAATGTTGACTCTTTTAACACATTAACATGGTATGTTTTTCCATTTATTTAGGCCTTCTTTGAATTTTTTTCATCAGTATTCTGTAATTTTCAGCATACAGATCTTATATACATACTATAAAATGCAGACCTAAGTATGTCATTGTCTTCAGAGTGATTGTAAATGTTGTTGTGTTATTAATTTTGAGACATCAGTCTATAGTTTTTATTTTTTACTGTCTTTGCTTTTGATTTCAAGGTAATATTAGCCTAATAAAATTTATTCGGAAGTGTTCATTCTTCCTCTTTTATTCTCTGTAAGAGAGTGTGTATAATGAGTGATAATTTATTTTAAATATTTGTGGAATTATTCAGTGAAATGATTTGGGCCTAGAGATATCTTTGAGAGCTTTTTAATTACAAATTCAATTTAGTAATGGCTACAGGACTATTCATGTCATCTATTTGATCATGATGTAGTTTGGTTAGTTTTTGGATTTCAAGGAATTCAAGATTATTGAATTTATGAAAGTAATGTTTTTGTGGTATTTCCTTGTTATTCTTGTTATGGCTGCAGGATCTATAGTGATATCCCCTTTTTCATTCCAAATAATGGTGACTGGGGTCTTTTCTTTTTCTAAATCTTTGTTTGTCTTCCTAGAAGTTTGTCAATTTTTTTTCAAGAGCAAACTTTGATTGCATAGATTTTCTCTATTGCTTATATGTTTTCAATTTCATCAATTTCTTCTCTTTATTTTTTTTTAATTCTGTTTGCTTTGAGTTTATTTTGCTCTTCTTTGTCTAGGTTCTTGAAGTAAAATTTAGGTTATTGGTTTGAGACCTTTTCTTTTTTCTAAGGTAAGTTTTTAGTGCTATGGATTACACTCCCAGCACTGCTTTAGCTGCTTCCCACATACTTTTATATATTGTATTTTTATTTTTATTCAATTCTATATATTTTTTAAACTTTCCTTCAAGCCTTACTCTTTCACCTGCATGTTGTATAAGCTTTTGTTGTTTAATTTCTAAGTGTTTGAAGATTTTTCTCTCATCTTTCTGTTATTGATTTCTAGTTTGATTCCATTATGGAGGGAGAATATACTCCCCATGATTTCAATTCTTTAAAAATTTTTGAGATGATTTTATGATTCTGGATACAGTCTTCTTGGTGAATGGTCTATGGGTGCTTAAAAAAATATGTTTTCTGTTGTTGTTGAGAGGACTATACTATAAATGTCAATTAGATTTTATTGTTTGATGATGTTGCTGAGTTCTTTCATATCCTTGCCTATGTTCTCTCTAGTATTTCTATGAATTGCTGATTGTGAAGTTTTGAAGTCACCATCTATAATTATGGATGTGTCCATTTCTCCTTTTAGATCCATCAGTTTTTGCTTCATCTATTTTGAGGTTTCATTGTTTGCTGTATACATATTTCAGATTATTATGTCTTCCTGGTATATTGATGCTTTATCATTATGTAATGTCCCTGTTTAATAACTTTCTTTGATCTAGGGTTCATTGTCCACTTTATCTGGTATTAATATAGCCATTCCTGCTTTACTTTGATAAATGTTTGCATGGTATATCTTTCTTCCATCATTTTTTCTTTCAACCTACCTATGTTATTTAATTTAAAGTGAGTTTCTTATAGACAAGAAGAGTGGCCTAACAAAAACAGATCCTCTAATAAGAATGAGTAGCTTTCTTTGGAGATGATCAGAGGAAACATTATGAGGGAGTGTAAAGTAGGAAAAAAATAAAGATTGTGTTAATGCATGGATTTTCACTGCTGGAAAATGGGTCTCAATCCCACCGAGAGACTTCTGATAGATTGTGTGAATTATGTATTAGAATTTCCCACTTGTTGCTTATTGATTGAATATTGCACCAAGCATGTAAACTGTCCAACACTTATGGTATGTCTTCTTTCAAAGCAAAGCATACTCCCAAGAACTAGAGGATATCCTCAGGCACAGAAGCAAAGGAAGCCATCTGTTGTCTCCAGGCAGTATCCATGGTAGGATGAATGGGAAGGGCAGAGATAGTATCTACTATAGTGCAACACTTGCACCACTTGTATCCACTCATGCCCATCTAAAGTCCACTCTGTCCTATCACCGAACTTTGATAGTGGTGTCCAATTGCAATCCCTTGGAGAAAATAGAAGACAATAGCCTCCTGTTAATGGAATAATCTTCAGTACTTGATGTTGCAGTTTTCCTGATATTCGTCTTCTACTTTACCATGAATTCTAGATTTCCTTTGCACTCAGCATGCACTTCTACTGGTCTGAGTTATTGCCTAGTTAATTGACCTAGACCTTCATCTCTGAAACATCTAAGCCTTCTGGTTACCTTGGTCTTGTCTATCATTATTACAATTTCTCTTTTACTTTTAATACTCAGCATGGGAGCACAAAGAAGAATCTGAATGAATGTCCCCATTATGGATTAGAAACACAAGGTCTTTGTGAAATTAGGTTCAATTACCACCACAAGTATTGTAACATTTTCTTTGCCTGCTGTTCTACTAATAGAAGGAACTCAAAGAGACCCATTATAACCATAGGTTTAGATGTCCTGGGTCTCTTATTGTTTGCTAATGGTAGTTCTCTCTTGTGGGAAGGAGGACCCGCAGAACCTAAAGTTGCTGGAAAAAGAACCACAAATTCCCCAAGCGGGGTCACTGGGAGTAATGGCAAGTATGCTATTTCTACTTTTACCACTTTGTTCCTGGACCCATAGGTTCTACCTTTTCGGGAATAGCATCATAAAATGAACATTTGCTTAAAGTATTTACAACATCCTGAAGAAGAGCATCCCAACTACTGAGATTGTCATTTCTAATCTAGTACTGTAGCTGCACCATCAAGTGGCTGTTTCAATGTTCCATCAGGATGACAGCTTCTGGGTGAAATAATATATGGTAGGAACAATGAATCCTTTTGTCATGTGTCAGTGGCCCCCAACCTTTTTGGCACCAGGGACCGGTCTCATGGAAGACAATTTTTCCGTAGACGGGAGTGGGATGAGGGCAGGGGGAGGCGGACCTCAGGCAGTGATGCCCAGCCCAGTTCCTAACAAGACACAGGCTGGTACTGAGCCATGGCCTGGGGGTTGGAAACCTAAGGTCATATGCTAATTATAGCAACTTCTTTGCCAAAAAGTGGCAAACCTTGCTACAGGGTAATATTATGTGGGATCCAGTGTGGGTAAATAGACAGTCTATAAATCCTTGAGCAGTGCTATTAGCAGGAAGCAGTATGAACAGAGAAGACACACCCAAACAGAGAATTCATATTATTTTTAGTAAAGATTAACCACTGCACCCTTCCATGTGGAAGGAGTTTGATGTAATTAACTTGCCACCAAGTATCTGGTTGGTCTCTTTGAGAGCTGATTCTTTATCTAGGATACAGCCCTTGTCTTTGCTGTTTGCTGATCAGACATTTAGCACCAGCTGTATGTACATTATTGTTGTTGAGAGGAAACTCATGCTATTAAGCCTATGTATAATTGTCAATTTTTCTACTATGTGAAGTAGGTTGCATGGTGGCCCCTAAAAAGATATGTCCATGTCAAATCCCTGGAACCTATGAATGTTACCTTATTTGGAAAAAGAATCTTTGCAGATATAATTAAGTTAAAGAATTTGAAATGAGGAGATCATTGTGGATTATCTGGGGTAAGTCCAATAACAAGTGTGCTTATAATAGACACAAAGAGAGACAGAAGAGGAGTAGGCATGGAGGCAGAGATTGGAGTAATGAAGCTACAAACCAAAGAAGAGCAAAGATTACCAGCAGCCAGCAGAAACAAAGAGAAGATTATGAAATGAATTCTTCCCCAGAGGCTTGGGAGGGAGTGAAACCCTACTGACAGTTTGATTTTGGACTTCTGGCCTCTAGAATGGTGAAAAAAATCTGTTATTTCAAGCCAATAAGTTTGTGGTAATTTGCTAAGGCAAGCCCAGGAATCTAATATACCATGATTACTATGTTTATGGTCTCATTGCGTAAGCAATGGGGTGACAGAAAACAAGCTAGATGAAATCCACTAACATGACCTTTTACCCACCTAGTTGTTCAGTGGCTCCTCTGCAGTGGATGCTCTCAAGTGGGCATTCATTTGAGACAAAGATTCACACATGTGTCTATTCCTGAAGATTTAGCTACATTTGTCTTCCTTAAACTTCATTGTCTTTGATCTTCAAATTTTGCTCATTCCAGACTTCTGATGATCAACCAAACTATTCTTTCTCAATTTGGTGAAGAGAGTGTCCTCTGTGGGACTTTTGAGAAACATAGTCAGATGATGAGTTTTATGGTCTTCCATAGGTAATCCATTCTAGAATGCCCCATCTTTTTTAGCCTTCTAACCCCTTCCTCAATGCCCTGTCAAGACAATTCAGACATCTTCACCTCATTTATAGTGGATGATCTTTTATATCTCCATATGAGTCCTAATCTGCATAATTGTACCCATCTGGTATGAGTGCTGCTACCTGGCTTGCCCTCTTGCCCAGAAAATTCCCTCAAGCAGCAAGACACAGTAAGCTCTTAATGTGTTGAGAAATTGTTTTCAGGGGATCTGGATAGGGCAATGATAGCATCTGCATCAAGTGTCAAAGATTATATTGTGAGTAGTGAACTTAAATATGTCTTAATTTGAATCCTGGCTTTATTTGTTAATATCTATGTGATCTTAAGTCATTCCTTAATGTGTCTGACCTGCAATTTCTGCATTGAAAGAAAGGAAATTAATATAATTGACTTTATAATTTGATGGGAGAATTAAGATAATACATATGAATTGCTTAATATGGTGCCTGGCACATAACTACTAAATATTGGAGACAGGAGTAAAACCCTAATTTATTTGACTCCAATATCTAGGCTCTTGACTGTTATGCCATAGTAGTAACAAAGGAGATGGTTGGCAGAAGTCATGGTACAATGGCACCATGCCTCCATATCTTCTCACTCCAGGATATAGGATTTCAGGTTAAAGTCAGTTTAAATATCCATTGAAAGTTTGTGATAATTTCTGATGCCTAAATATACAAATAGAATGTAAGTCCAGAAAAACTGTATAACTTCTCAAGCTTTTATCCCCATTTAGAGATGAAATTTATTTAACTTTCTTTGTGGTTTACTGAAAAGGATTTTGATGACAGAGTCCTAACAAATAATTGATTATACTTAGAAATCATCTAATTAACACTATCAGTTATGCACTTATAAATGCATATGAGGAAATGACTATATACAAATTCTTAATTCTGAATTCTTAAATATCCTTATAATTGACATATCTTATGTTCTCCACTAGCTTAAATAGTCCAAAGGACTGTTTATGCTGCAAGAGATTTAGAAATACTCTACACTGTGCTTGTTTTTGCTGTCACTTTAAGTTAGAAAGCAATTAATGTATGACCTCTATTATGTTTTTCCTTTCTCTTCCAGGTAGTTCACATTAGTGTACACTACTGGATTGCAGATGACTGTTGTCACCTTGGGAAACTATTAAACCAATCAATTTCCTCCCCAAGGTTGACATTAACTACTGACATTTTAATTGCACAACAGTATTAAAGATCCTTGCAATGCTTAAAATTTTTGTCTAAAGCTATTCATGGCCTTCTTTTGTGTGTTTAATATAGGATTAAAAGAAGTTTGCTCATTAGTGTGTTAACCTCTTCCACATCTTGCTGATGCTAGATGCACTTTAATAAAATGCTTCTTTTTCTCATGTACCTTTTAGGTCTGAAAAAAAAAAAGTGAACAAACAAGTAACCTTGCCACTTCTCTTTGTAGGGCTTTCCTTTTAGTGAGGATTTTGTGTTTCAACCAGAACTGGAAAGTGACTAAGTAATTTCTCAGAACTAATTTTGATTCATTTGGCCTTGCTTAGTTCAATTGAGCAATAAAAGTAGTATTTTTCAACCCTGTACATTCGATGGTACTTTTACAAATTTGCTGCAGGCAGAAAAACAGGTTTCTGAGAGTGCTAAGCAGCAGGTAAACCCCACTGTGGACAGCATTGGGAAAATTCTCATTACTGCAAAGACCTCAGTCTAACAACTTCTGACCACTGTGAAAACTGGAAGCAGATTATATTAAAAGGTGCAATAAACTTGTTTTACTAGCAGAGTTTTCAAAGGTATTTATCTCCCCTCCTTCCCGGTGACAACTTTATGTCTGCCTCTAATCATAACACCCAATCTCAGATTTATTTCCCTAATTTTTTTTCTCTGTGTGTGTTTTGGAAGGACAATTAAAATATTAGAAGGAACAAGGCCGGGTGCGGTGGCTCATGCCTGTAATCCTAGCTCTCTGGGAGGCCGAGGCGGGTGGATTGTTTGAGCTCAGGAGTTCGAAACCAGCCTGAGCAAGAGCGAGACCTCTTATCTACTAAAAATAGAAAGAAATTAATTGGACAACTAAAAATATATAGAAAAAACTAGCCGGGCATGGTGGTGCATGCCTG
The DNA here is from genome assembly GCA_963575035.1 of Avahi laniger. Classification (NCBI taxonomy): domain Eukaryota; kingdom Metazoa; phylum Chordata; class Mammalia; order Primates; family Indriidae; genus Avahi; species Avahi laniger. The sequence continues at coordinate 11,939 of CAUYSK010123890.1, forward strand.
TAGTCCCAGCTACTGGGGAGGCTGAGGCAGGAGGATCACTTGA
>CAUYSK010123891.1:0-19380 GCA_963575035.1 Avahi laniger
ACAACAAACCCATGAGGTCATAAGTACTCTTATCCCCATTTTCCAAGTGAGCAAACAGGTTCAAGGCAATCTCAGAGTTAATAAGGGAATTGAACACATTAGCATTATTCCCAAGTTTGGGCTCTTGACCACCGCGCTCCATCGCCTCCAAGGAGTGAGAAAGCAGAATGAAGTTAGGGTGATGCCTGACCTGGTGTTACTTTGCTGAAGTTTTATGCCCTCAGGCCTCTTACACTGGCTGTGGGATCTCTGGATATGAACCCCACAGCCAATTCCTTCTCCCAAAAAAGAGGCTATGGATCCGGAGTTTTGGACGGTGAAATAGATCATGGATCCCTAAGCAACCTAGAGGTGGGGGCTGCCTGAGAGGGAGCTGAAGCATGGTTAGGGGAGGTGGGAGTCCAGAAAAGGGTGACAAGTGTGACAGCCAAGGTACTATTAGGGATTGCTCCAATAAAGAGGCAGGAAGGGCCCAGGCTGTGGTGATACCATGAGATTCATCTGGGACAGATCTAGGGCACAAAGCCTGGGCTGAGGCCACAAGACCAAACACACCTAGTGAAAAGGCTGGACCACTTTCAGAGAGGGAAAAAAACACAACTTCTCAGGGCACCTGGAGTTGACTCCAGGAAAATTAAGAAGGTCTTAGCTTGGTAGACTCTTATTTTTTTAGAAGTGAATATAATAGATTTTTGAAGCAGACTTAATCCTTCAATTATTATATCACCAGCAAAAACCACCATTTTCACTGCTTGCTGAGGACTATCCTGTAGCAGCCATTGCACTCACATTTCCCCTGTTCTACTCTCTCAGTTATGACGAGCTGGGAATCGTTCACCCTGATTTTCACACAAGAAAACTGAAAGCCAGGGAGGTTTTGCAACTTGCCCAGTGTCACACTGCTTGTGAGAGAGTATAGCTGAGATTCAAACACAGGTCTGTCTTAACCAAATCCCTCTACTGCCCCCAAAACCGAAATGATGGGGGAAGGCTAAGTACTATAAATTTACGTGTAACATCTGGTAATCTTTTGTCTGCATGCTGAGACTTTGTTTGAAGATGTAAAAGAAAACGAATTAAATACTTGTGCATTCTGTCCTATTTTGACCACTCTCATCCTCCTACATGCAATCTTATTTCAGCCCTTTGCCAGTTATGCGAATACATGTATAGGGACACAGTCCCCTAAGAGAGCAGGGTGAAGAGTCCTCACCTCTTGCTCGAAGTTTCTCTTCTCTGCCACAAAGAATGCATCTGGACTGTTACAGATAAAATGAGCCAACAGTAGCCAGGAGAACTGAAGCCCAAGAGAGGTGAAGGAGACACTACAGATGCCCTGGTTTTGCAGAGTGAGTGTTGGACTTTTTGCTCAAAAAAATATATCCTATGGCTCTGAGAAAATTTCTGTATAAGGCTTTTAAACAGTCTCTGAGAGAATTAAAGATAGTGTTCACCAAGTTCTGACAATTCCAGCTCCTAAGTATCCCTTAATTCCCCAACATCTATCTCACTGCTGTTTTCCTTCTGTAAGGCACCATCATCTTGAACCCCAATTACCGAAAGGGCCTCCTAAAATGTCTCCTCAAATTCTTCCTTACCTCCTACCCTGGTCCAATCCATTCTCCACACTACAATCAAGATGGTCTTCCTAACATGTTTATCAATTGAGTCTGCTTCAAACAGGTCAATCCGCGTTCTTGATGGTCTTAGGGTGAAATCCAAACTCCTGAAGACTAGTCACAAGCACCTTCGTAATGCTCTCTCTCTGGGCTCAATCCTGACAATTCCCTCCCTTCCTTCAAGATCTTCCCAGAAACAGTTTTCCTGCAACATCAAATGCCCTTGAATTTGCCACATTCGTTCTTGTTGTTGCAAAAGTGCCTGCTGTTCCTTTTGCCTCCTTTACCGTCTTTACAAAAAATATCTGCTTAGGGATCCCTGGATAACTGGAGGGGTCAACTCCAAGTGCCAGGGATAACTCCTCCAGTTATCCAAACAACTGGCTTACCTAGGAAAGGATTACACTGACTGTGGTGGCAGGGATTAGAGCCAGGGATACTGCATGAAAACTATAGAGCACTGGCTTCAGCTGAATCCAAGGAAGACATTTCCAGCAGTCATAATTGTCCACAGATTGGGTGGGACAGTGAGTTCCTGATCATTGGGAGTGGGCGGAAGAGGGTTGTACAGTCCTTTGGAGTCCCTTTTTGGACACAAGGGCAGGGGTTTCTGGGAAAAGAGGAAGGAAGAACTAGATGATTTTTCACTGTGTTTTCTAAAGCCTTATGAGTTTAGTCTCTATAATCACATTAAATAAACAAGCAATTTTCTCTTTGGTCAAGATTTGGGATTAAACAAAATTAATTTTTTCTTTTTTTTTCTTTCTTTCTTTCAACAACTTCTCTGAGAACTACTAGCCCTGTTATAGATGAAGAGCAGAGAGTTTGATATTTAGCATCACTAATAATAACAGGCAGAGATAACACATCCACTGTCCCTTGTGGTATCTGTATGTCTCTATATACAAGAAAGAGAGTTTCCCACACTTTCTTCTTAGAGAAGAGGTCTTGGCTAAGTAAAAATGAGATTTTTTGTGCAGAGGGACTCTGCCAGGTGTAAGAACTACACCTTCAGCTATTCGTGTGCATCAGAATGACATGGGGAAGACTCTCTTGGCTGCCCCTTGTCAGGGATGAATTTATCCAGATACACCACTCCATCAACTCCAGGATGGGCAGGAGGGGGGGAGGGTGAAAAGAGGATGATTCTTAGAGAGGGAAGCTGTGGGGTTAGCATTCTCTGCACTTTTTCCCTTAAGAGAAGTACAGCAGCTCCAGGATAACTGCACACACAGGTCAGAGTGGCCAGGATTAGCTGTCCAGAAGCACAAAGTTTCATTAATAAATTCTATAAATATTTATAGAGCACCTCCATTCTAGGAGACAGTAATATGGTGAATGTGACAACATCCCTATCCTTATGAGCTTACATTCCAGATATTGAACAATTAACCAAATAAAAGCATATCATGCTTTCAAATAATGAAAAGTGCTGCAGAGGGTACAGGGTGAGGTTATGCTGCAGTACCAGGTCCCCAATCCCTGTGGCTGATGATAGCCAAGCTGCTGCCTTGTTCCTGCTGTGTGTCTACTGCAGATCAGCTGTACCCCTGCTCCATGTTTTTACTTTGAGACCCAGACTGACAGAGTAGCATCAATTTGGAGCATTTTTTTTTACTTTGGAAAAATTAATTTAATTATTTTTTAAATTTCAAAATGTTAAGGGGGTTCAAAAGTTTTTGTTACATGGATACCTTGTATAATGCTTAAGTTGGGGCTTCTAGTGTGCCCATCATGAAAACAGTGCTTACTGTACCCTATAAATAAGTTTTTATCCCCTCCCCTTTTTTGGGATTCCGATGGCCTTTACATCCTTTTGTGCCTGTGTGCATCCATTGTTTAAGCTCTCAGTTACTAGAGAGTACATGTGGTGTTTCTTTTTCCATTCCTGAGATACTTCGCTTAGGATAATGGCCTACGATCCCATCCAAGTTGCTGCAAAAGCAATTATTTCATTCCTTTTTATGGCTGAGTAGTACTCCACTGTGTGTGTATGTGTGTGTGTATATATATATATACACACACACACATACACACACACACACACACACACACACACACGCACACATCACATTTTCTTAAACCACCCATCACTTGAAGTGATTGGCTCTTGGGTTGATTCCACATGTTTGCAATTGTGAATCGTGCTGCAATAAACATTCAAGTGCAGATGTCTTTTTGATAAAGTGACTTCTTTTCCTTTAATTAGATACCCAGTGGTAGGATTGCTGGATTGAATGGTAGGTCTGCTTTTAGCTCTCCGAGGAATCTCCATACAGTTTTCCGTAGAGGTATTAACTTGCAGTCCCGCCAACAGCATATAAGCATTCCTTTCCCTCTGCATCTATGCCATCATCTATTGTTTTTTGACTTTTTAATAATAGCCATTCTGACAGGGGTAAGGTGTATTTTCCTGTGGTTTTAATTTGCATTTCCCTGATCATTAGTGATGTTGAGCCTTTTTTTCGTGTTTGTAGACCATTTCTCTATCAATCTGGAACATTTCTGTTCATGGTGGCAGAGAGGAAAGAGATAAGAAACCACAGGCTGGCTCTTAAAGCTTTTGTCTGGAAGTGGCACGCATCTTGCCTGTCCACATTTCATTAGTTAAAGCAAAGTAAATGGCCATTCCTGACTTCTATTATCCTCCCACTGGGTGAGTATCACAGGGAAGGGACACAGGGGTGTTGGGTGAATAGTGATATAATCTGACAGAGAGAGCACACAGTCAACAGGATAATCTGGAAAGTATCCTCTGAATGAAATCAACAAGTAACCCATATGAAAATAGGAGCAAAACCTGTTCTAGTTAGAGGGAAAGTAAGCACAAAGGGGCTGACCGAGAAGCAGAGGAGTCTGTTTGAGGAGCAGCAAGTGTGGCTGGAGCACAGACAACAGGAGAAAGACAATAGATGGGGTCAGGAAATAGGCAGGGGCACAGTCACAGGGGCGTTATGGAGCTGTTGTTCTTGGTCAGTTGAGTACCCCAGTATGCTGAGCACTTGTCTAGGCTCTTGGGACAAATCAGTGAATAAGACAGAGACAAATCTTATGAGACTTTACATTTCAGTAGAGAGAAAGAGAGCCCAAACAATAAATGAGTAAGTAAATTATATAACATGTTAGATGGTGATAAATACTATGAAAAAATAGATCAAAGTAAGTGGGACCAAGAGTAGAAGGATGGTGTTTGTAATTTCAAATGTAGGCTGGCCAGTATGAGATCATTGAGAAAGGGACTTTTAAACAAAGACGTAAAGGAGGTGGGAGTGTTAGTTATGCAGACATTAGGATGAAGAAGGCCAAACATTTTTAGTTTAATCTAAGTGAATGGGAAACCTTTGGAGTGTTTTGGCCAAGGGAATGTCATGATCTGACCTATAATTGAAAATGGCCGGGGCGGGGAATAAAACCGAAGAGTACAGCAAGGGCGAGGGTGGGTCAAAGGTGGCAGTGAAGACCAGCCAGGGGGCTACTGCCTCCTATTAGTTCCTGTGAGAGGTGGAGGCCTGAACAAGAGGGTAGGCGTGTGGTGGAACCGGTGAGAAATGGCCAATGTTTACATGTTTTTTTAAGGATGAGCAAATACAATCTGGCATGCAGACTTGATGATTTCCAGGTTTTGGTCTGAGAAGCCTTCTCATTTACCAAGTTAAGAAGGACTGAAGGGGAACCAATGGTGCAGGGTGCAAAGTGCAGGATGCAGGAGCAAATGGGAATCAAAGTTCTCTTTTGGACGTATTAACTTCCAGGTGTGGATTGCAAGAAGCTTATCAGTCCACATGGTGGAACTAGGGGAGAGGTTGGGGCTGGAGATTCACATTTAGATATTATGGCAGGATAGATGATATTTAATTACAAAACTGCTTGAGCATACCTTAGGTAAGCATATAAAAAGAGAAGAAATAAGAGCTGAGGACTGAGCCCCTGAGCACCCCAGCATTTAGAGATTAGAAGGACGAGGAGTTCGCGAAGGAGGCTGAGAAGGGACAGCCAGCAAAATAGGAGAAAAATCTAATAAACCAACAAGCAAAATGAACCACCAAAATGAAACAAAACAGGAAGTGTGCTGTTTCAGAAGACAAAGGAGACAAGTGTCTCAAGAGGGAGAAGGAAATTAACTCTGCCAAATGTTCCCCAGAAGTCAAGCATGCTTGAGACTAAAAGTTACCCATTGTCTTCACCACGGTGGAGGGCATTGAGAGACCTTATGAGGACAGTTTGGGTGGATAGGTGGGGATGGAAGCTTGATTAGAGTATTTTCATTAGAGAACAGGAGGTAGGAAAATAGAGGCAGTGAGAACAATCAAATTTTCTTAAAATAACATGGCAGTGACTGACAGGAGTTGTGTGGCCAACAGAGGTTTTGTTTTGTTTTTTATGTCTGTTGTGTTTTCATTTGGTTTTATCTTTGTTGGCTTAAGTGGGAGCTATGACACCATGGATGTGTTCTGGTGGGAATGGCCCTTTCAGGTCCTGGACTTGCAGCAGAGGTCAGAGCCATGCACACAGGCCCTGACGCATTGCCTCTGCCATTTTGTCTTGATTTTGTTCTTTCCTCAAAGCCACTAAGTCATGTAATAACAGAGGAGAAGCTGAATTCAGAGACCATCTTTCTCAGATTATTCTGATTTATTCAATCTTATCTGGTGCCAGCGTGAGAGAGCCTTCCTCTCGAGTAACACCATTCAGCTCCTCTCAGTCTTCTCAGTGTTTGGTGGCACTGACTTTTGAATTCTAATTCTTTTCTGGCTTATATCACTTTATTGCTTTACTTAGAGCAGCGTGCCTTGTACCAGGAGTCAACTATAAGTCCAGTGGTCAACATGAAGGGACTACATTTTCTTTGCATCAGACCCTCCTTAAGATTGTTTTCCAGGACTGCAAAGTGATCACTTCCTTTAAAAAGTACAACCAATTCTTAAGGAAGTTTTTGGAAGCAGAATTTTAGGGAATTTCATTTTATGTCCATACTTTTGCTTTACCCTGGCTTCTCCCAGCTTGGTGTTACCTGTGGATATGAAAGATGTTCCTAGGTCTACAAAATTAGCATCCAGGTCTGGCCCATGACCAATTCGCAGTGTGAGCCTGGTACTCATTTTTCTGGTTACTCTGGCTATTATATCTCTTTTCCCATCTTAACAATGGATTTTATGGATTCATGGTGGTCTGTACCTGAAAATCAATTTTCACTCAGCATCTTCCTTTGTATTTCAATTTTGGTCTTCTTGAGCTGAGGCAGGGATTTTTTGTCAGTTCTTTAGAAAATAGGAAATTATATCCCTTCTTTAGACCTGTTTCAAGCACTTTGGTGGTTTTTCAGAGCATTGTGACTCCCAGTATTAGGAGGACTGCTTTTTCTGAAAGTCTCCATTGAGCCTCTGACATATCTCCAGAATCTCCACAGCCTCCAGAGTTCATCTGGTCTGACTTCTTGGGAAAATGATTGAGATATTTCTTCCTTTTATTCTAAGTAAAATGCTAAGTGCCAAGTTCTCACTGCCTAGTTTATACTCTAGCTGAGAAGTTTTGTATTTGTCCACCTAGCAGAGGTTCTGGGCCTCTAAGGAAACGATATGATTTTGTTGGAAGAGGGAACAGTAGAGTTCTGGAATCTTCTTTTGGAATAATCTTTGTCTGGCTGTTCCAAGAATGTACCACTCTTCCTCCTTCACTCTGAGAAAATATTTAGTTGAAGTGAAAACAGCCTAAGATTTGTAGGAAATAAAATAGACATGCATTAAGATCAAGGTCCACAGTACTTCTATTTATTGACATTGTGACTTTGACCACAATTTGAGCCTCAGTCTTTTCATGTGTAAAATGACGGTAATAAGACCCATGCCACTGAATTTTAGTGAGCATTCATAAGAACGTGTCAAGGGCTCAGTCTAAATAGTATGTACGAAAACTGATATCTTTAATTAGATAATAACAATAATAGAGTATGTATCACATACTATGCTATGCCATAAACAAAAGTGAATAGAAAAGAATCCTTTTCTCTAAAAAATGGCTTGGTCCAGTGGGACACATAAAGGACTAATTCTAACATAGCACAGCATATGGAATTATAGAGTAAGAGGAAGTCTTAAAGGAAGGTTAGAGAAAAAATAATTGATTCTTGTTAGGTAGAATCAGGAGAAGTGCCACCTGAACTGGGGTTTTCCAAAGAATAAAGGACATTTTGGGCAGCAAGCATATCATGAACAAAGAGATAGAGATATGAAATAATATTCTGGCCTTTAAAATAATAAGTGGATGAAATCCAGTTTCTAGTAGGATAATGGTAGCTGCCTAAAGCCAAATCTCTCTATATCCCCTCCAAAAACCGTACATATCAATAAGCAGAGCAAATAAAACCACCCATAATCCATGCCTACAGCACATAAAAGGCATAGAATACTACAAACTCTAATTTCTGTATAAGTAGGGTGTAGTAGGCAGAGTAATACCCTCCACCCCGGAAAGATGTTCATATCCTAATCCCTGGAAACTGTGAATATGTTAGTTTATAAGGCAAAGGGTAATTAAAGTTGCAGAGGAAGTTGAAATTGACAATGAGCTGACCATGAGATGGAAAGATTATCATGGATTAGCCAGTTGGGCTCAATGTAATTACAAGGGTGCTTATAAATGGAAGAGGAAGGAAGAAGAGAAAGAACCGTAGAGATGGTCATGTGAGCAGGACTCAGCAAGACCTTGCTCACTTTGAAGATGGAGGAATGTGGCCACAAGCCTAGGAATGGAGGTGGCTTCTAGAATCTGTATTAAAGAAGAAAACATATTCTTTCCTAGAGCCTCTAGAATGAATGCAGTCCTGCTGGCACCTTGGATTTGGCCCAGTGAGACTCATTTTAGACTTCTCACTTTTGAAACTGTAAGATAATAAGTTTGTATTATTTTAAGTCACTAAGTTTCTGATAATTTGTTACAGCAGCAATAGGAGATTAATATAATACATAGAGAAATTTCCAATGCCCAGGTACATTCCACTCTGAAGTCATGCCTGAAAAGAGTTAGGCAAAGATTTCATAAAAATGAAGGAAGGGTTGGGAGGGTCCTAGTATTGGTGGACTCAAATAAAATCACTCTTATAAACAAGGAGACATGCCCTTAGTGGAGAAATACTGAGAATGGGTCTGAGACAAGATGCAATGGAGAACTGGTTACTAGAGAATCAAAATAATGAGGATTTAAATTACATGGGACTAAAGGGAGCCACTTGAGAAGTCATTGCTTTTGGGGAAGAGGGGACCAATGTGGAGGGAGAGGTCTCTTAGAGGCTTGGTGGTGAATGGAAAGAAGAGAGCAAGATTTGCAAATAAAGCATACTACAGAAACAAAAGAAAATCATAAAATCAAAAGGCACTCTAACTCATCCTTATCATCAATCCAAATAAAGGGACCTTTGATTAAGCGACTATTAATTAAAGAAATTTATCTCACTATAGCAATAGAAGAGGGTACTTTTGAACTAGGAAATCTGGCCAACCATCCAAACTCTTCACTTCTGTCTACACAACCCAGTTATTGCTGGTCAGGAAAATATAATACATTGAAAAATGAATAGAAAGTAGAATTTATTAGACTATGAGAAGAAAACAAAACAATATTCTCCTAAAACTTATGATGAAGCACAAGAAAACTGACACATTATCCCAACTTGAATTGAACTTTCTTAAGCAAGTAGATTTGAAAAACTTCCTCAGATCAAAAATTTGAAAACTCAGAATTGTAATAGATACAACACTTCAGAAAATGGAAAATTAGTGTTCATCAAACTCAAAAAAGAACTTGAAGGAAAAGATGAAATCATCTCAGAAATGAAGATAAAATGAAAGATGCTTAAGGGGAATAGATTCGACTGCAAATATAGCAAGAGGAATTGGGAAGGGGAAATAAAATAGCCAACACAATGATAACAAAAAATGGAAGGTAAAAATGTTGAAAGAAAAAGTAATAGATCTAGAAAGTAGGCAAAAAAGACCAAAAATATTTGTACTTAAGATTTTCTCAAGAATTAAAACAACATGATGGAATAGGACGTATATTTGAAACTATACTCCAAGAAAACCATTTGAATAAAAATAACTTAAATTTACATATTGAAAGGGCCTGCCATATACTTGAAAAAATTGATCCAGAACAGTCAACTCTTAGCCACAGAGTAACGAAAATCAAATGGATCTCCAGATAAAAAGATAAACCCACTTAAAAAAGAAAAACATCCAGGTTGGTATCAAAATTCTCAACAGCAAAACACAAAGAAACGGTAGAACATTATTTTCAAGAAACTTAAGAAAATAAAGTGTTAGTGAAGGACTTTATTTCTGGCCAGCTTGTATTTTAAAATCAAGGTGAAGGAAAAACAGTTTTACAGATGTAAAAACTCAGGGAATACTGCACTTCTGAGCCCTTTTGAAGAATCTGACAGAGGATACATTTTATCTAACCAAGCTATATCTGGAGAAAGTTTGGCACACTGGAAGGCATTAAATATATGTAATTGTAGATTTCAGACTTAAAAAATATGGGGACAAGATCTAAAATCAAAATAAGTGATGTAGAAGAATATGTAAATTTCATAAATTTTTTAAAAATAGAAGTAGAATAGCTAAATAATGGAAAGAGAAGTGAGCAGGGAAAGAGAATGTAAAAACAAAAATTTCAATGATTGACCCAAGGGTAATGTAGGTCAGAGGATATCTCTGAAGGTCAAAGACCAAATAGTAGAATCCTAGGAAAGGAAAAGGAAAATATACTAGAATAAAAAAGTGAAAACCCCCAAAATACCGAAAGAAACATCAAAAAGGAAAAAGACAAAAAAATTAATGACATAAAGAAAATATTTTACAATATGGACCATATGCTAACTTATTATGTAAGAAAAAAAGGAAAATTGGGAAAACTGAGGTAAAAAAAAACTTAGGGAACATTTCCTGGACCAAACATAGTGAATGCAAAGCTGAGATTAAATCTAGGATATTTGCATCTATAGCTTGCTCTTTAGCTTAAACTGAGAGGGACATAAGATTTTCTTGTAGAGAATGTTATAATAAATTCTATAATGCCTATTTCTCTCAAATACATTTATACATTTAAATAATTATCAACCAAAATCTCAGTAGAATTTCTTACATCATCAAATGATTATGAAATTCATCTGAAAAAGGTTGAAAAATCAAAGAATGATGAGCAAAGCAGATTAGTGTACTACATATTAAAATATAAGAGAAAAATAGGCAATAATTGAAATAGCAAGATAATATCATCTAATTAAACATTAAAAGATAAGAAATTTGCTGTATATAAATCGGGAAATAGAAGAATTCATCTTTAGTTTTATGTCTATAGCTGACCATCTATTTTAAAAATAAAAGTAGACTAATATTTCATGCCAAATAGCATTAAAAATCTAATCGGTCAACATAATAGAAAATGAAAATATATTTCTGGAGTGACACTGACATTATAAATCTTGAGAGATATTAGATTAAATTATGAAGTTGAAGATGGTCAAATCTGACCATCTGACATAAAACATCTGTTAAAGAAAAAAAGGTGACAATAAAGCATGAAATAATATTTACAACAAACATGATAATGGCTAATGTCTTCATTATATGACACCTATAAATTGAAAAAATCTGAAAACTCTCAAAAAGTAAATATACAAAACTTTTGGGAAGTGTTCAACCGTATAGTTTAGCAAAGAACTTGGTTTTTTTAATACCCATTAGAGTAGTAATAGTTTGGAAAATATAATATACTACTTAAGATTGCAGTCGGGCTGTCGCCTATACCTATTAATAGTGACATGATAGGTGAATACAAGCCTTTCAGAAAGCAATACAGCAAACTGATGTAAATGAGTAATTATAAAATATTGAGATATTTTGAGTTTGTAATTATGTTTCTGTGAATTTTTCCAGGGAAAAATATATGATAAAGGGAAAAAGGAAGGTGTTCACTACAGTGTCATTTATACTAGAGTTCAGAAACAATTTAAATATCCAATAATGAAGAAGTTGTTATAAAATGATAACAAATTGATTTAGAAAAATATTATGTGATAATTATAAAATGTATATAGAGAGCAATATAGAGACATTCTAAAATGTAACAAACAAAAATAATGAAAAAGTTATGTATTCTGGAGAAGCCTACTATGAACATAGATAAAAACAGGAAGAGAACAAGGAAATAAAAATGCTTTGTTTTGCTAAAAATGGAAGATTTTGTAAAGCCTTTTGAACTTTACATTTTTCATTGTGATTATATTATTGTGTAATACATTCTATAACAATCATCACTACATTCTCTCTGGCTTCATTCTATTTTTATGGTAGGAATTTGCTTATTGTATTTTAGTCATATGCTTATGGAGTTTCTCCATTGGACTGTAAGCTCCCTGAGGGCATCTTTAATGGGATTGTGATGCCTAGTGCACGCAGTAAATGAGCGATTATGGGTAATAGTGGGCTGAGGTCTGGAATGATGGAAGGAGGGGGTGAAGCAAGCACTAGCCGTGATGTCTTAATCGCAGATTCATTTCTGTTGTGTTACCATAACCCATTTTGCGTGTGTGTGTTGGGGATGAGGTGGGGTGGGCATCGGAGAGAACTAAACCAGCAAAGGAGACAAGAGGAATCTTTAGTTAATATGAATTTACTTATGACCATTTGAAAAGAAATTGGTTTGTATTCTCAACTTCCATAGCATGGTGTCACTTCTCCTAGCCACTAATTGGGCATCTAAACCAAATGAATCTTCCTTCCACTAACAATACAGAAAACCCTGTTTGTGGATCTGAGTTAGGGCTACAACCTCAATTAAGCCAGGCTGTAAGATGTGGTATCTGGGAAAAGGAGGGTAAAGGGTCACGCTTTCTATCCACTGCTCTGTATTTTATCTTTGGGTCAAATTAGACCCTTCAGACTGCTTTGTTCCTCTCTTCCTCCTGCTTCCTGTTCTCCTTCTTCTCCTACCCCCCTCCTCCTCTTCCTTTTTTTTTTTCCTTCCTCACATCGTCCTCCTCCTCCTTCTCCTCTTCCTCCTCCTCCCCGTTTCTCTTTCTCCTTCTTCATTCTTATTTGTCTTCATATTATACACTTCTCCCTTCTCCTCCTTCTTTTTGATGCTTCACCCATTAGAAATTTTGAAACCAAAAACACCTGTAGCCAATTATAGTACAGTTGAAAGAACTCTGATAGTCCTTGCCATTATTATATTTTTTTCCCCAGAGCTCTACTTAAGTCCACATCCCTGGAATCAGACTGACAAGATTTGAAGCTTGATCTTTCCACCTAGGCTCTCTGAGCCTGTTTCCTTATTTGTGAAATGGGCATAAGCTACCTCCCTGCCTGTCCATCATAAACATTTAATAATCTGCAACATGCCTTGCTCAATAAATATTTGTTCCCATCTTTTTTTGTTAATTATCTTATGTCTTTTTTTGAGGGGGGGAAAGAGATGAGATTTAAATGATTACTAAAATATCTGATTGTTAAAGGCACAGCACTGTACCAGATGTGTGTTATGTTTTGGGGGTGGGGTGGGGATAATTATGAAAACCATGCTACCTCCAGAACTGCAATGGAGAGAGTGAAACAACTTGTTCTCAATTAAATAAGGTACACTGTTCTATCAGACGGTGCTAGGATAAATTGTGCAGGTTTTTTATTTTTTTAAGTGTGGTTCAGAGAGCATGAAGTCAATAAAAGCTTTCTGACTACAGTTTGCAGTTTGACATTGTCGGGTATTTGTAAGCTTTTGAATATCAGTAGTGATTTGTTCTCCCACTTCGGGGTTAGAACTTCTGCCACTTAGCAGGAACTCTCACCATCTGCCAGACCAACATGGGAAACAAAAGACTCATCTCTGGTCAGGGAGCACGGATGTGGTCTGTGTGAAAGGCAGAAAGATTGAGGGTGTTCTCATTTTAGACTGTAACAAATAGGCATTGGTCTATGGACCATACTGTGAGTACCACTGAGGTAAACAATGAACAGATGAACACACAGATATGTAACATGGAAGGTGATGCTAAGGAAAGCAGCACAAAAGTACTCATATGAATTGGAGGGAAAGACACATCCCAGTGCAGCCCAGAGACTCCCGAAGGAGGCTGTCTGTGACCATTCCCTGCTTATCACATACTTACACTGTTGGTTTTCTTTTCAGGTGTGCAAATATATAAATTGTAAGTCATGAATGGTATGTGCCTTGTGTGTACTATTGGACTTTCACTCTCTACTGCCATTAGTTTCTATGTGTTTTTCTCCTCCACTGAGCTGTGAGTTCCAAGAGGCCATTGTCTGTGTCTTATTCAAGTTTGAGTCCCAGAAGCCAGTACAGGACCAGGGACATAATAGATGTTTAGTAAATATTTGAGAAAAATAACTCTTTTCTCTTAGAGCTCACAGTCCAGGGAGGTAAAGTAAACCAGTGCTTCTTAGATAATCTTTTCTGAAGATAATCTTTTTAAACATTTTTTAAAAAAATATTTCCTATCTCTTTTATGCTGATATTTTGAACAATAATTTTGAAAAAAATAAAAAAGATATATGAAACATAAGCCCTAATTTTTTATTATTAGGTTCTGTAGACATAAACTTCCCTTGTCAAGGTGCTAAACAAGTTCGAAAGCTCGGGATGTGTGTGTGTGTGTACGTTTCTAGTTTACAGACTGGCAGCAATTCATGGGCCACATGTATCTCTAGAATATTACATACAAATACATGTATAATGTTCAGGTGTTGTGAAAATGGTAGAGAGTGAAATAAAGCCCAGCAATGGGATAGGGAATGATGGAGCTGGAGGGTGGTGTTACTTTATTGAGGGAAGTTGGGGGCTTCTATGATGACATGAGGTTTGAAGGGAGAATGGAATGAAGTAAGAGAGTGGGCCTTGCAGATATCAAAGGGAGAGTTTCAGGGACAGGAAGTAATTTGAGCAAAGGCTCAGAGGTAAAATTAGTACTCTGGTCTAGGAGTGGGGTCAAGAGAGAAGTGGGTCAGATGCCCAGGAGCTAATAGATCATTAAAAGAATGTTGGATTTTATTCTGAGCCATGGGAGGGTTTTGAGCAAAGGGGTGACAGGATCTGAATTATAAACATGGCCCTAGCAGCTACTCTGTGGCAAAGAGACTATAGGAGGCAAAGTTGAATAATCTATAGGACAAAAGTTGTTAGCCAGGGAAGTAGCAGGGGAGATGGTAAGAAGTGGTTGGAGTATGAGCTGACCTTGAAGACAGAGCAGCCTTGAAGACAGAGCAGCCCATGTTGGCTAATTGATTGGACACAGACTGTGAGAAAAAATGAGGAGTCAAGGCTGAATCCACAGATTTTATTGATTTGAGGCAGTGGGAAAGAGGTGCAGGTTTTGCAGTTAGGGGCATGAATGGGAAACAAGAATCATTCTGGACGTGTTAAATGTAGGATACTTATTTGACATACAAAGACGTTGAGTAGGCAGTTGGATATACAAGATTAAGGTTGAAGGGAAATGCCAAAATTGGAGACATAAAATTGGAAGTCATGAGTGCATGGGTGGAATTTAAAGCCATGGATGGGACTGAATGAGGTCCCCTGGAAAGTGAGTGCAGATAGAGAAGTAAATTGACCTGATGCCTAAGTCCTTGAGCTCCTCCACATTTAAGAGGTCGGGAAGATGAGAAAGAACCAGGAGGGGACACCAAGAAAGAGCAGCCGTTTCAGTATAAATTCACAAAGTTAACTCCTAAGTCTGCTCAACAAGTAGTTATTAAGTTCCTAGTCTCATATTCAGGACACTCTGTAAAATAAGCAATATTTTGGACAGCTTTATATGTCTCTAAAGTCATTAATATTGTGGAAAAAAAATGTCATGCTTAAAGAATTAAACTCTGAACTGTCTTTCAAACCCAGCTATTCAAGATCATTTACCCTTGTGTAGTACAGAATAATTGAATGGCTGCTTTTAAATTTTAGATTTGTAAGACATGCTATGCTATACAAAATATTTTCATATAGAAGGTCTCCCTTGAGCTTTGCAACAACCCTCCTTGTTTGTAGAGGACCTAAGGAAACAGATGAAAAGACTAGTAAGTGGTGAACATAGATCCGGTCCTAAGCTGCCTTCCCATGTTCTTACGGCTTTTTGCTGAACCTTGCCCTCCCTCCCACAGAAATGATAGCACACTCTATGGCTATTGAGAGTAAATAGCCTTCAGGTTCAATTAGCATCTGAAATATTGTTTCTTTTGAAAAAATGCATTCCAATTTCTAAGCATTTGACTTGTTAACAAACGGTTGGAAGCTAGGCTGGTGTAAGTTAGAGACTATCTCTATTTCTCTGCGTTTCCATAGCACCAGCTTCCCAAGAAAGGGCAGTTTGTGATAAACAGGTTAATTGTCTCGTCTCTCAGCCTAATGTTCCCTCCCAGCCTCGTGTTCCCTTCCGTATCCCCCTTTTCAATCACTGGTGTCACCACAGCTAGAAACATCAGTCATTTAAGGCTACACCTTCTTTTTCATCTCTGGCATCTCATGAGTTACCAAATTTTCTAGCCTTTTCTGTGTCTTAAAACCGTCTGAACGTCTCCTCCCCTAAGTTCTTGTTCTAGTTTCAGCCCCTCCATCTCTCACCTGCACTACTGCCATAGCCTTCACGCTGGCCTTTCTGCCACCTGGCTTCCTGCCTCTAATCTACTGCTCACAACCCAGCCAAAGGGCTTTCTAAATGCAAATCTAGCCCTATTAAAATCTGACCCTATTAAAAGCCTCTAGTGCTTCCATTTGCTTTTGGGATAGAATCCAAGCTCTTTAGAACAGCATACCAGGACCTTCAGAATTTACACATGGGATACAAGACTGAAAAAGGTGCAGTCCCATCTTCCACGAGCTCACCATCTGATCAGGGAGACCAATGCATACACAAATAATTTTAATGTGCTATAAAAATGTAAACAAATAACTAAAATAGAGGGTGATATTTGTGGTACTTCTATTATCAGGTAAGATACAGGACTCCAAGAGAGAAGTTAGGCTTGTTAAGAGAGCATTCTCTGAAGTCATCTGTGTAATTTACCCAGTCTGTGAAGCAAAATTTAACAGTTATTATCTGGTAGATTCCTGCCAATGTAGACATATGCATACCTCACACAATACCTAGATGGATTCTTTAATTTGGGAATGAAATAACAAAAAGATTTGGTGAAAACGTCTTCTTGTATGAGAATTATGTGTTTCACTACACAGTCCTGCTCGGATATGATTCTGAGCACTATGCCATGAGGCTCTGATACTATGTCCAGTTCTCCCTAGGAAAGGCTGCTAAGTGGGTGGGCAATATAATAACTTTGCTGCTTGCATTGTTCCATTCTGCTTGTCCTGTCTTGTAGGGTCTGTGTCATTCTGGACTGAGACGCCCCTTTTTCCTTTCAGGTTCTTAACTAAATATTTTCAAAGTTCTTATAGTTTGCTCATGCATTTGTTTGACGTAAGTCATTATGCTTGGGCTTTTAAAAAATCAATTCATTTCTGTGTTTCTGTTCTTCATATCTTTATAAGATATGAAGGCTTTATCATGGCCTTCATAAGGCCATTACCTGGTTTCTCTATGAATGATTATGGTGCTAAAATACTAGACTGTGCGCCTTAAACATGTGCCTTAGACTATGCATGAGAAAAGCACATTTCTGTTTAGACTATGAGCTAAAAAAGGAATCACCATATACAGTGCCATGGAGCCCCCTCTGTAATCTCATTACATTTCTCAGGGGACATAGCTCTGGGAAATTAATATTAAATCTAGTATTTCCCACTGTCTATTCCTTAGAACACTAATAATGTACATGCCCAGGGGGAAAAGTCCCATAGTCAAATAAGCCTGGGAAATTCTCCATATTATAATCTGATCTGGAAGAGTCACAGTGCATAGAACATCTTTGAGGCGTCAATAAAGTAGTAAAGGAACTTGTTTACTTTAGTTAAACCCAATGCTCACCTAACCTACTTGACCCCAAAAACTCTTTTTGTATTGCACCCATTAATGACAATTGGAAAAATGACGGCCTCCTCACTTATCAAAATGAGCTCGATTTGGGGTTAAACACCAATAAGCACTGTCACGTTGTACTGTAATTGGTTTTTTCCCCATTTTTATTACACAAGGATTTCAAAATTACAGAAAAATTGATAGTGATATGCAGTGAAAGCCAGTATCTCCACCATCTAGATTCCACACTGAACATTTTGCTGTGTCTGCTTTATTTAACTGACTGCTGACCTCTTCTCACTAGATTAGGTGCCTTCATGAGAATTAATTTAATGTATTTCACCAGTTCCTAGCATCGTACCAGGTACATAGTTTGGTAACCAATAGGTGCTCGTGCAAATAGTGAATGAATGGATGGATTGTTTTTTAATCCTCTTAGACATCTTCCTGCTACATTACAGGGACCGAGCTTTAAGGGAGATGAAGACTAGACTGAGCCATTCTACAGCCTAAGTCTGAGCAAATATTATCTTAGAGTGAGGTGCAGATCCTGAGATAGGCCTTCTCTTGGGAGAGAGGTGGAAGCCTGCAACCTTACCACTGTGAGCTAGTGAGTAGCCTGTGGAAGTCTCTGTTTTCATCTCTGTGTGTAGGATTCATTTTGAGAGAGGGCAGCTTTTGCCAGGGCCGGTGAGCGGTGATGAATACAATGAATTCAAGAGCTGGTCTGCCAAGTCTTGTCCACATGCTGGATTCTCCTTCGCTTCACGGGTCTCATGCTTTTGTGAGATCCTGGTGTCTTAATTTCCAAAGACTTTTAGTTTCCACTCTGATATTTATCTGCCCCTCGTTTTCATTCCTGGAAACC
Source organism: Avahi laniger (assembly GCA_963575035.1). NCBI lineage: Eukaryota > Metazoa > Chordata > Mammalia > Primates > Indriidae > Avahi > Avahi laniger. The sequence goes on from CAUYSK010123891.1 coordinate 18,470, forward strand.
TGATCCTTGGTTTGTCTATCTACTTTCTTCATTTGTAACTGCAGATGGAAAGCAGTTATTTAATACCTTTTATCCCCTAGTGTCTGATTACCTATCCTGGGTCCTAAGGAAGCAACTGCCCTTCTCCTTTCATTTCTTTTCTGTTTCTTTATCAACAAAATCAAAATCAACAAAATCTTTACTTTTCTGAATTTCAAATGTGTTTCACTTTCCCTTCCAGTGAACTCCATCCCAGCTTGAAGCTTTGTCTTAACGCTTGTTCTTCTCTCTTCTTCCTTTTTTTCCCCTCTATTCTGTTCTTTTCCCCCCATCCTCCTTTAATAGAAAAGAATCTAATGCTGTAAGTTTAGAAGAAACGAGGTTGGGGGTTAGAACCAAATCAATAAAGTATGTTGAATGAGCCTTCAGTATTCAGGCTAAGGCCACCTGTGTACTTTTTCAAACAGTTTCCACTGTCCTTTGTTTTCTAAACAAGTCCCAGTTTCTCTATCTGGATGCCGCCTCTGATCCACTCTGTTTTATTCTTGTCAATATATGACTATTGGTTCAAACTTCCATACAAACCTCCTCTCCTCTCTGGAGTCTTCCTTGATTTCCTGTTGATACATAGTATAAAGTCATCCCTTTCTTTCTGAACATCCATAATATTTAGGTCTAACCCTCATTTGATACTTATTTCATTCAGTATTGTTTCTAAAAAACTACAGAAGTACATTTATTGTGTAATGAGGTTTTTAAAAAACCATAGTTAAATAATTCACTACTTAAAAGAAATAGATTACATATGCACAATGATATACACAGTTCAAATAATACAAAAGGATAAATACTGAGTGGGAGAGAAAGTAAGACTACTGAAAAGTAAGTCTCTCCTGCGTATCTTCTGGAGACAACAGGGTTAACAATTCATT
>CAUYSK010123892.1:0-39020 GCA_963575035.1 Avahi laniger
CGCAACCTCAAACTCCTGGACTCAAGCGATCTTCCTGCCCAGCCTCCCAAGTAGCTGGGACTACCAGTATGCTCCACCATGCCTGGCTAATTTTTCTATTTTTTGTAGAGATGGAGTCTCGCTCTTCAGGCTGGTCTTAAAGTCCTGACCTCAAGTGATCCTCCTGCCTTGGCCTCCCAGAGTGCTAGGATTACAGGCGTTAGCCACCGCGCCTGGCCCCAACTAATTTTTTTTATGTTTTGGAGAGACAGAGTCTCACTATGTTGCCCAGGCTGGTCTCTAACTCCTGACCTCAAAAGCGATCCTCCCTCCTTGGGCTCCCAAAGTGCTGGGATTACAGGTGTGAACCACTGCACCCAGCCTCGAAGGGATTTTTTTGTAAGGAATAGGCTCATGCAGTTGTGGGCGGGCGAGTCTACAATGGATAGGGCAGCCCCAGGTGGAGTTTCTTCCTCTGGGGAACCTCCATTTCCTGCTAAGCCTTCAGCTGATTGAGTGAGGTCCCTCCACATTGTTCAGGGTCATCTCTTTTACTGAAAGACAACTGGCTGTGGACACACAGACAGAACACCTCCCTGGCAGCACCCATGTGAGCACTGGGTGGCATTGCTGAAGGCCGCAGCCCAGCCAAGTGGACGTGCGAACCGACCATCACAGGGCTCTGTATAAATTACGGATGTTTGCTTAGTTGGCTTCAGCGCAGGCATCTACTTCCTGGCACGGTGCCTCTGAGCTCCGTCTGTTACTCCTGTATTCAGTTTTGCCCGTGTCAACCCAGTCCGTATGTTTTAGAGTCTCCTGTTGCACTTAGAAAAGCCATTCCTACCCCAGGATCATAAAAATAGTCTTGATCTTTTATTTTGGTGCTATTATGGTTTTCTTTTTTCAGGTGCGACCATCAGTTGGTCTGGAATTTATTTGGGGCATGATGGAGCAGGGAGGGCTCATTGTCCAGTCTTCCCCAGCAGCCAGCAGGGGGCACCGCAGGCCCAGGCAATGCTCCCTGGTGTTCCCGGCTGTCTTCCTGGTGCAGAGGCAGAGGGCTGGACTCCCGCAGTGCAGCAGGATCCACATGAAACCCAAGGGTGCTGGGCTGGGGCTCTCCACTCTCCCCGCTGCCCCGGTCCCCCTCACCCCTGGCTGTGCTCTTCCTCCCGCCCGCAGCCTTCCCTGACAACCCCGGCGTCCTCGGCGAGCTCTGCAGCACCCTGTCCCGCCTGGCTGTCCGCAACGAGTTCTGCCAGGAGATTGTTGACCTCGGGGGCCTGAGCGTCCTAGTGACCCTGCTGGCCAACTGCAATGACCACCAGGTGGGGGCCCAGAGCTGTCTTTGGGTGTAAAGCCCCCTAGCCCTGTGCACTCTGCCCCGCTGGGTCCCAGCCAGCAGGCCAAGCCACAGTTGGAACAAGCTGGCCCTGTCTGCCAAGCCCAGAACCAAAGTACAGTCTTGTCACTGACCTGTGGACAGGAACCAAAGCTGGGAGGAAAACAAACCCACCCACCCTGCCGTAGTGTCCTTTTGTACCAGGAGTGGGAGGAACAGGGCTGGGGGTGTCAGCCAGCACTGGCTCCTGACCCTGGCACATAATGCATGGGTGAGGCCCCACCCTACCCTGCCTCAGTTTCCCCGTCTGCAGAACAGGGTGAGGTCCTCTACTTGTCTCCTTCATTTAGCAGCCACTTATCAACCCCTTCTCCATGTGCCCTCCTCAGGGCAGACACCAGACCAACACATGCCTGCTCAGGTGTGACTGCAGGAAAGGCCCCTAGGGGCACCATGGTCTTCTGCCCCCAAGCCCAGCCATGGACACCGGCCAGGGGACTGTGCAGGTGGCAGGAAGCTGAATTTGAACTGGCTTCAGCAAATGGGGGGATGATTTTGCTTGCAGTCCTGGGCCTCAGTTTCCCTCCCTGTCTCTGCCCTGCCTCCCACTGGGGCGGTCAGCAGTTCCAGCAGCATCTCGTTGGCTGTCCCCAGCTCAGGCTGGTCAGTGCCCACCCTCAGCCTGCAGCCGTAGCCAGGGGCCCCCGTGCACTGAAGCTGGCCCAAGTCACATGTCCCCTCTGTCCCTACAGAAGATGGGGTCACATCACCCAAATGGCACATCGTAGACAAAGGCAGTCTGAACCACAGGCGTCTACCTCTCCTTCCTTCTCTGCGCAATGGGTAGCAACCCTGCAGTCACGCCTCACCTGGGGGTCAGACAGCACAGCAGCCCCAGGTCCCTCCTCTGACCCCCACCACAGTCCAGCAACCACGTGGCCTGTGCCCGGCACAGCACAGGGAAGGAACGCTGGCTGGGGGTGACCATGCTCTGCCTTCGTGCAGGACCTCATGAAGCAAGTGCTGAGCGCCCTGCGTGCCATCGCAGGCAACGATGACGTGAAGGATGCTATCGTCCGTGCTGGTGGGACAGAGTCCATCGTGGCCGCTATGACCCAGCACCTGGCCAGCCCCCAGGTACCCACCTTAGGGGCCACACAGGGTGGAGGATGGCTGGAGTCCAGGCTCAGTTTACATATCTGTGTGAAGCTCTTTCCTCAGGGCAGGAGGTGGGCGAGGTGCCCTGCGCTGGCTCTCAGATGCTGACCCTGTGTGTGCATGCCTCTGGTGTCCGGGAGTTATCACCAGCGCCCAGCAAAGGTCTGACCAGGGCCAGTGCCCTCAGCACCCCTAAGAGCTCGGTCAATGTTTCTGTCCCCCGGCTGTCATGCTGTTATTACACATGAGCTGACAGAGACCCACTGAAGGGAGGTCACAGAGCTCTCACCAGGGGATGGTGGCCACAGCAGGCTGACAGGACGTGGGGTCTGTCTACTGCAACTCAGCTGTCCCGTGACCGACCCCCGCAGGTGTGTGAGCAGAGCTGTGCGGCCCTGTGCGTCCTGGCCCTGCGCAAGCCGGAGAACAGCCGGGTGATCATGGAGGGCGGCGGGGCCCTGGCAGCCCTGCGGGCCATGAAGGCGCACCCGCAGGACGCCGGCGTACAGGTGCGCAGGGGATGGATGGGGGGCAGGTGGGCAAAGGGGGACATGTTAGCAGGTAGGGCATGCAGGCAGGGGGCAGGGCACAGCCTCTCCCTGTCCCTGTCCCTGTCTGAGCCTCGTGGGGCCTCCTTCCTTCCCATCTTCTAAACTGTGCTGAATGCTGCCTGGCACTGTCTCCTTTCCTGTTCTTCTGCTCTTTCTGGGTTTAATCTTCGCCTTTCTTAACCATCCCACCTCCTCTGGCTGCTAGTCTGAGCTCTGGGCAGGGGACGTGCCGTCCTTGCCTCAGTGGCTGTGTGTGCCCCCCGCAAGCCCAGAGTCTGCCCTGCCTCCTCCTGTCCCAGCACAGGGTCCTTAGACACACCAAGCTCGGACCCCCAGGAGCCTTTGCTCTCGCCGCTCCCTACTCTGCGACACCATCCCCTTGTCTGCTCCTGAGCACCCTGGCCAGCAGCTCCTCACTCCACACCCGCTTCTCACCTGCTCTCCGCTGGTGGTGGGAGCCATGTGGGATGCTTTCAGGTGGCATCCTGCACCCACCCCTGGCAGAGGCGCAGGGCACAGATGTCCACCAAACTAGTAACCTGTTGACAAATGGACCCTGTGCACAACCACCCTCTTCCCACGGCCTGGCTGCCCCCTCCCCTAGCTCTGTGCCAGCCTTGGGGGACCTAGGGTTGCCACTTGCCAACTTGGAGGCTGAGAGTTCCACACGCATGAGATCAGTCCCAGACTGCTTTCCCCCACGCCTGTTTCCTCACCTGGGAGATAAGGGCTTTGGCTCTGCCTCCCAGGGCTGCAGAGAGGGTAAAATAGGGAGATGGGTCTAGACTGGCACAGCATAGGCACCGCTGAATGCCAGCCACAGCCATCCTCATCCTCATCTTGTTATGATAAGGACCCCGAGAGTAGACCCCAGGCCCTACCTGCTGGCTCACAGCTGCTCTTTCTTCCAGAAACAGGCCTGCATGCTGATCCGCAACCTGGTGGCTCGCAGCCAGGCCTTCTCGCAGCCCATTCTGGAGCTGGGGGCTGAGGCTCTCATCACACAGGCCCGAGCAGCCCACCGTGACTGTGAGGACGTGGCCAAGGCTGCCCTGCGGGATCTGGGCTGCCGTGTCGAGCTCCGAGAGCTGTGGACAGGCCAGAAGGGTGACCTGGCACCATGACCCCAGGCCCAGTGTGGGCCCTGACTCTGGGTGAGTCGTGTGACTCAGAGGGGAGGTCCATATTCTGCTGCTCTCCCCCGCCAGGTCTGTCCCCACCACAGCAAGAGATGCGTTCTGACAGGCCCTCGATAAATGCTGGGAGGAGGAGAGATTCGGGAGCAGGTATCTGTAAGGCCGAAAGCAACCCCTGGGCCCTGGCCTCCCCTTGCCAGCCGGCAGCATTGACATCATTGTACTGCCCTTCCTCCCTGACCTGAGTCCCTTTCCTGCCACAAGGGGCAAAGGGCACACCCCATTGCCCACTGTCCTATCTGAAATTTGGGAGCCACTGTGGGCCAGTCTTGGAGCAGGGCAGGACATCTTGGCAGAGTTGGGATCCCTGGTGCCTGCTCCTACAAGTTCAGGCCTCTGCTCCTCATTTTTCTCACCTGTAAAATGGGTCTCAGATGCCTTGCTTAGCCAGCCAAGGGCCAGGGACCTCAGCTCGTCCATCTCTAGGTCCCAGGCCAGCCATGGTGCCTGATAATAAAAGATCATTGGATGAACGTTGGAGGGGCCTCTTCTGTAGCCTGGCTGGACGTCAGGGGTTGCGGCCAGTGGCCTTAGAGGACAGGGAGGGGCGGATACATGGGGATGCAGGTCGCTGAGACAGGAAAGGGGTTATATGATTGTATAGCTGGGATACGGGATCTGCTGTCCCCCTCAGAGAAGCACGCTGCTGAGGCCACGCTTGGGGTCGCTGTTTCCGAGAGTGCATCCATCTTTGGGGGGGCCAGAGAGCTCAGCATCCAATCCCCAATCAGCTCTGTGGCCTTGAGCAAGTGACTTAAGCTCTCTGAGCCTCAGTCTGATCCTTCTAAAATGGGGAGCGGGGCAGTGATGATCCCTCTCTGAGAGGTGATGGAGCTGGGCTGGGCACAGGAGGGACACCTGATTGTCTGGCACCCCCCGTCTGAACCTCATTTTCCCATCTGTAGGATGCATGTCACCATCGCCATCCTCATGCCCACCACACCCCCCAAGTGTTCTGGGGGTTCCCAAGCAGCTGTGGCACTACAGACCCCAGCTCTCCTGCTCTGAAGTCATACTCAGAGGTCACATCACGGTCACCAGGCGGCTTGTGCCCCTTGTGTGGCCCGATTGGGTGGGGTAAGGGCAGCCTCAGGACCCCTGGTGGTGTGCGAACATCAAGGGCCTCTCCTCTCTCCGACCCCCTCTCACCGCTTGTCGCATGCCTCCCTGAAGCTCAGGACAGCCTGAGCTCAGTCCTTGACCTTGGCGAAAGCTCTTTCTCAGAAGGCTCCTCGTTTCTGTGGCAATTGGCTGATACAAATAGCTGGGCTGTAGGGGGGACATCACCTTGGTGTCACCTTCTTGTAGTGTCCCTATCTCCCCCACCCCCAGTGGGGAGGGGTCTGCTAGCTCAGCAAGGCCAACATGAACCTTTGACCCAGTCACTGGGGACTCCCCAGGATGTGGGAGAAGGATCTGGAGCCTGCCCCAGCCTGCCCTGGCTTGACTTACGGGTCAGCCACATGTGTGTGACCTTGGGCAGTCCCTGACCTCAGGCATGTGTTCCTCTGTCACGTGGCAGAGTGGGTACTACTGGCAGCCCTGTTGTTCCTGCCCCAGCCTTGCTCTCGATCTGCCCGTAGCTCCCCATTGCTCACCACGTAAAACCAAACCACACTTCACGCCCCATGGGCCCTGCGTGGCCAGGCCCCTGCCCACCTCCCACCCTCATCTTCCTGACTGCCCCTCACTCGCTGTTCTAGCCACGCCGGCCTCCCCACCCCGGAACCTTTGGACAAGTGCCCCCTCCGCCTGGAGCCCCCGTTGCTTGGCCCTCCATGGCTGGCTCCTCCCAGTGCCAGGTTTCAGCTCACACAGGGCCTCCTCAGGGAGACACCCAGCACATCACCCGATGGCTGTCTCTGACCTCTGGTTCCATCTGGGGTCACCTCGTTTGTGTCCTCTGCTGTTTGTCTTGCCCTCACCATGTGCAGGCTCTTTGCGGGCAGCTTTCTGTGCCCTTGCTGTGCTCTGGCTTCCCGGAAATGTGTTTGGATGCGCACCTGAATAAACTGAGCCACACACTGGGTGTTTGGAGGCGCGGCCTGTGCCAGCTGGCCCCAGCGTCCTCCCCGGGCTCCCAGCCAGCCACAGGCTTCTTCGGGAAGGAGCAGCTTGACTTTATCTGTCCCTCCCACCTTAGCCTGAGGAAATGGGTGTTCTCAGAGGGTGCAGCTCAGTGTGTTTAGACAGCCCCAGGCTGGGTGGGGCCCCACACCCGGCTGAAGACCCCACATTTCCCTGGGGTTGGTGGCCTGGGTTTCCATTCCTGCTCGACCACCTTAGCACGTCACCTCCCCTTTGTGAGCTTGGCTTCCTCATCTGAACCCAGGTTGGGTCTGTCACTGTGCAGGACCACAGCCTCCAACTAAGCCCGGCTCAAGAGGTGCCCAGCACATGACAGCCGCTCCTCTGATAAGCAACCGTTCCTCTAAGGAGCACTCGCTGTCCTTGTTAATGATATCAGGATAGGGACCGAGGGGGAAACCGCTGCAAGGTGGCATGAGCACATTCAGGCTGTGCCTCTGCTGCTGTGCACTCTTGGTTAAGTGGCCTGACTTCTCTGAGCCTTGGGAGGTGAATGAGACATGGTCTTAGGCTCCTGGGGAAAAAATACAGTTGCCTTGTCATTGTGAACACGAATGTCTGAGGCTGGATTATGATTCCCGTTTTCCAGATGAGAAGTAGACGTGCCTGCATTCGCGCTGCTGCAGGGGTGAGATGCCAGCTCAGCCGGCCTCCACACCCCTCCTCTTTGGCCAACGTTGTTAACCTGACCTTGGGCAAATGGCTTTCTGGCCTTGGATGATTAGGCCCTGACACTGTGTCAGGGTCTGGCTCACAGCCTTCTTGTCAAAAGATTCCTGGAATCCTGAGAGGTAGAGGAACCCAGAGGGCAGAGAGGCAGTGTCCTGCCCAGGGCCAGCCGGGCTGAAACACAAGAGCTGGGATCCTGGGCACCACCCTAGCTGGGCTCAGATGAGGCACACATGGTGGGCGTGTCATTTGCTGTTGCCAAGGAATATTGCCTGCCGTTGCTGGAAGGCGGTAGGGAGGTTGGCTGGTGCCAGCCTGCTAAAAAATGAACAAAAGCCAGAACCCAGCCAGCACCTCTGGCACCATTGGGAGAGGCAGCCTAGTGCTGGGCCACTGCCCGACCCTTGCCTCAGTTGGCATTGTCCCTAGGGGCACAGCGGGGCTTTCCAAGAGCTTTATTACCTCCATTCCATGGCCTGGCAGGTGGCCCCTGGGAGTGGGGGCTCCTCCAGCATAGATACCTCTCTCTTGGTGTGGCAACCCATGCCCATGTCCATGAAGTGTTATTTACAGAGACGAAACAGGCCCAGAGAAGAACAATATGTCACCAACATCCAGCAAATGCTTACTGTGGACTAAGCCATTGTAAGTATTTTGCTTTCTTTTCTTCAGTGCTCCCATCAACTCTGGGGACAGCTGAGAAACTGAGGCAGGGAGTCTGAGTCCCTTGCTGAAGGTCCTGTGGCCAGTAAGTAAAAAGGAGCAGGGATTCGAACCCGGCCCTGGGTCATTTCACCAAAAGACACTCTCCACGAGAGGCTCAGTTTTCTCATCTGCTAAGTGGGCACTGTCACCTCCACCTGGAAGTGAGGTCATGAGATAGGGTTGGGGGAAGGCCCAGCCCAGCAAGCACCGGGCACCCAGTGTTTAACAGACCTAAGCTTCCTCCTTTTCTCTGGAGGTCAAAATGGGGCTGGGTCCTGGGGATTGCAGGAAAGCAAACCACAGATGGGAGGTATATGAGAGGAGGTCAGGTGAGAATATCTGGAGTCTGACAGTGGCCTCGGACTAGTGACTCCGACGTGAGTCAAGTCCTCGCAATTTACAATGTGCATCAAGCACTTAGCAGGGGGCTTCCTCAGCCCTGAAATGTGAGCCCTTACTAAGACCTGTCTCAGCCTTACTCCCTCCCAGAATTCCCTGGTTCTGAACTTGATCTCCACCAACCCTAGCCTGCACCTAGAGGAAATAAGAGCTGATACATGGGAACGTCTGTAACCCTTTCGGCCCTGAAAATTAAGGGTGAGTCAGAGAACAGGGTGGGCTCAGGGGAGGGGCCGATGACTCAGCCACCCACAGGACAGCAGGTGTCTCCCTAAACTGCTGGTGTGTCTGCAAAGCAACCTCCTGATCTGCACTTCACAAAGAAGCTGAGGCTCAAAGGCCTGCTAAGGGTCAGATGCCTTCCAAGATTAAAGCATAGCTGGGATGTAAATTCTTCCAGGGGAGTAGCCCTAGAGAGGAAAGATCAAGGTTAAGGTATAGAAATAATTTTTTCCACTTTCCAAGTGAGGAGGCTGAGGCCTCACAAGCACTTTGCCCAAGGTTGTGTGGTGGGCCAATGACTGGACAAAGATTCAAACCCCGGTCACTCAAGCCTCCAGTGGCTGTTCTTTGACACTCCCTTTCCAAAATGCAGGCTGCTTCTAGATTCATGTGCTGATTTAGCAAGTGAAGTGCTGTGTAACCTTGGGCAAGGAGCTTGCCCTCCCTGTGCTCTGGTTTCTGTAAAAGAGGGCCAATGGCCCCTTTGACCTCATAGGATTGAGGTTAGGGTTGTTAATTCACGAAAGGTTTAGCAGGAAGGAGGCCCAACAGGGATGTCACTGGATTCCGCGGTGGAGAAAGCTGGGACTCAAGAGGTCAGACACTCAGAATATCACACAGTGCGTTTGAGTAGGATTCTACTTCTTATATTCGACGTCTTCACACCACCCCGAGATGCAGAGGGAAGCCGTGAGAATGACCTCCAGCGAGTCTCTACCCTCTACGTATCGTTTGCAGGGGATTAGTGGGGAGTAAGGCGATGGTGAATTATCCTCAGAGTCCTTCAGCCGCTGTGGTCCAAGTTCACAGCCGCTTCTGCCCTGAGTTGCCAGAGGGCAGACTTCGCCAGAGGCCTCAAGGAACCCTGCGCGCCGGGCCTCCGAGGCCACCTTCAGCCGCGGTACTCCGGGCCAAACTGCACCTTGCACGTTCCAGCCCCCCCGTGGGCGCACCGCCCACAGCCGTTGCGACTGGTCCTGGGGCCTGTCCGTCTTCAGCTTCGCAGCCAATCTCCGTCGCTCTTCAGGATACGCCCTCCGATCCTCTCGACTCCATCCCGCCAGCCGCGCTAGCTTCCTCGTAGCCCCGCCCTTTCTCCCCAGCGATTGGCCAGCAGATCTGCCTGTTTTCTGCTGAGGCTCCAATCTTCGCCTGCCTCTAGGCTGTGGCCTCCCAGCACCTAGCACCCCTGTGGACCACGGGTGTACTGAGGACCGCCTCCCAGTAGCCCCGCCTCTGCCCGTTAGCGATTGGCTTTAGGGGATGCCCGTCTGCTTAATGCGCTCCAATCACTGAAGCCTTCACTGCTGATTGGTCAGGGAGCAGCCAATCGGGGCGTGGCGTGGACCTCTCCCGTGGCGCGCGCTGGGGGTGCGCGAGGCGGGGCCGTGGCGTCTGGAGGTGGCGGCGGCGGCAGAGGCGACGCGTCCGGGCCGGTGAGGGGGCGCGCGGGGTGCGGGGCGGCGCAGGCGTCGAGGGCCCGTGCTCGTCGGGCCGAAGTGAGGCGGGGCATGGGTCCTGTCATCGGCCCTGGGGGTGGGGGCGGACGAGGCGGGGCGTGACAGCAGGGTCGCGAGGGCAGGGAGAGGTTAAAGACCCCCATGACCCCCACACTCCACGTCTGGTGCCCTCGGGGGCTCTCACAGCCAAATCTGAGCCTCCTCACCCACAGTCCACGCACATCTGACACCATGTCTCTTCTCGTTGACATCCCAGCCATACACCCGAGACTTCTTGCTGATATTCCCCACACCCTCAGGGCCGTGTCCCCCCGCGCCCCGCACAGTTGGGTCTGACATCCTCCTCACACACCTGACACCACGCCCCACTCATGGACACCCCCTACATCACCTGAGTTTGTCCCTGTCGAAGACATCCCCCCAACGGTGGGGCCTACACCCCCACACACACCCCAGCCCATGACTTCTCACTCAGGGCCCCCCAGTCTCCCCTGGAGATGTTCTAGCCCCTCACAACCTTGCGCATATCCAGCTTCGTGCCCCCCGCACTTCAGCAACGTGGGTCAGTGACACCAGGTACTTCCCCTCTGCCACCTGCGTATGCTTCTGGCAGCCCCCACCTTTCTCTCTCCCGCCTGTGCTTTCTCACACGTGCAGCTGTGTCGTGCTCCCTGTGTAATAGTCCTTCCGAATCCCCCCGGGTCCTTCGACATTCACCCAAGCCTTGGAACCCTGGATCACTGCAGCTTCCCCTCCCCAAACAAAAGGCCACCCAAGTGTTCTCTTTTAATTTCTAACAATGCTTGACAGTATACATTGATTTCTGGACCTTAGAATAATCTCATCAGCCAGACAAAACCAGTATTATCTCCATTTTACCAGCAAAAAACCTAAAGCCACTTGAATGCTAGAGGCAGAGCCCACCCCTTCCTGGGCATTGCTGACCCTCCTCTGTAGACCTCCCCCATTTTTGCCCATCTGTTGTGTTTACCTCTGAGGGATTGGCCAGGGAGGGAAGACACACTCCACCCCCTCAGGCGTCGTGACTTTGACTGGGTCCGGAAAGGCTTAGCTGGAAGGGAGGGCCCCTCTGCTGAGCCTGTGTCTCTGGAGCCCTTGGCCAGGGTGGGGGTGGAGGCGCTGCTGGAAGAGGGCCATCAACATCTGGGGTGCCTTGGCCAGGGACCCACCTCAGGGATCCCGCAGATGGGGGCCCTCTCTGAGAGCTCGCTGGGCTCTTGAAGCCGCCAAACAGAAAGTAAGGAAACACTCTTCAGAGTGAGATGAGCTAGTGTTTCAGCTGCTTAAAGCTAATATGCAAAACCGGAGCCTAGTGTGGTGCTGGAAATAATGATTCGTCTGGAACTTCTCGAGTTCCCTGGAGTCTGATTTGCAATTGTGCAGCATAGGAGCCTGGTGGCTTTGTTGCTGAAAAGCAATAATGTGTCGTTTCCTGTAAGGCTTGTAGAGAGCCTCTTACCTCCCCACCCCACAACCTCTCCCTTCGAAGATGGTGCCAGAATGTTCCAGAGGGTCATGTCACCTTCAGCTTATCTTATGGAAACTGAAGCCACTGGGGTTTTCTGCCCAACTTTGAAAGGGGTTATTTAACACGTATATGGACCTGTATATCTGTAATTTATATGTGTATGCATGTAGGTGTGTGTTGTACACATATGCACTTCTATATATGTGCATGTGTACATATACATATTTTTATATGTACATATATTGTGTGTATATATAAACTTTGATAAGGTAATTGATGTATATAGTAAAAAAATCAAACAGTACAAAAGGGCATACAGTAAAAACCAGGTATGTACCCCATCCTCTCTGGATGCACATGCTGTTAATAATTTCTTGTGTTTTCTTCCAGAGGTAGCCTATGACTGGGGCAGCAGAGAGGGTGGATGAGGGTGGGCAAGTGTATATCCCCAACCCCTTTTAAACCACTGCTGAATTCTCATTGGACTTTATTGAGCAGACATAGGGATTCTATGGCCAGTCCCTTACTGATGGCTATTTAAGCTGTTGCCTATGTTTTGCTTTGACGAACAGAGCTGCAGTGAATAGATATAGATTCGTGCATCAGCAAGTACCAGATGCATAGTGAACGTGTGTGGGCTCTTCATGGAGTTTACGTCTGACTACAGGGACCTCTTAGCAGTGGCCAGGTCAAAGAACATGTCCATTTAAATGGTTAACATCCCTCCTCCTCCTCCCGTCAGCTGCAGTTAAGTTGGAAAGTCTGTTTCCTCCTCTGATGCCAACTCAGTTATTACCAAGTGTTCTGGTCTGTCCGATCTGATATGTTAAAAATGGCACAAGAGATCCTTTTGAACATCACTCTGTTTGTCCTCCCCCTCCCTTAGGAGTTCTGGTTCATGGGGTAGGGATTAAACATTAGACTTGTTTCTCTTCCACAGTCAGACTAATGTTCAAGAAATATTTGAGTCCCTCTTCTGTGAAGCTCGCCCTGGTGGCAGGGGCAGTGGCGGTGCTGAGATTTTGGCACAAGGTACCTTGGCAAGAACAATTGGCTAAAAGAACTATTTAGCTGTTGCTGATCTTTTTTTTCACCTGGATCTAGGCAAAGAAAGATGAGGGTATCCTAAGAGACTGAGAGAAGTCAGATGTTAAATCTGTTTTGGAAACTGCGTTGAGGGTCTCTCCAGTTGTCCACAGTCTCTCACTAATGGTGCCAGATGGAAGGTGTCGTCATACTGAGGTCAGGCTGCTTCCCACCTGTCATCTAGTGTTTTGTCCTTCTCTTCTATTTTGGCAGTTAGACATTTGGAGAGGTTTTTTGTTTTGTTTTGTTTTCACAAAAATATAGGAAAAATTAGCTGGGCATAGCAGCATTGCTTTTTTTTTTTTTTTTTTTTTTAAGACAGGGTCTTATTCTGTCCCTTAGGCTAGAGTGCAACGGAATGATCGTAGCTCACTGTAACCTTGAACTCCTGAACTCAAGTGACCCTCCCACCTCAGCCTCCCAAGTAGCTAGTAGCTAGGACTACAGGCATATGCCACCATGCCTGGCTAATTTTTTTTTTTTTTTTGTAGAGACAGGGTCTTGTTATGTTGCCCAGGCTGGTCTCAAACTCCTGGCCTCAATTGATCCTCTCACCTCACCCTCCCAAAGTGCTGAGATTACAGGCGTGAGCCACCTCACCCAGCCTGCATTTTTTATTTTAAATATGAAATACTACTTCATAAAAAGTATAACATGTGCACATGAAAAGAAAGAAGATATAAAGAATAATAAAACTAACACCCAGCTCAAGTAGAACATTGTCCCCCAGAGGTCCCACCCTGGTCATTGTGCTATTTTAATTTTTATTCATTTATTTATCTTGAGACAGAGTCTCACTCTGTCACCCTAAGTTGAGTTCAGTGGCATCATCATAGCTCACTGCAACCTCAAAGTCCTGGGCTCAAGCCATCCTCCCACCTCAGCCTCCTGAGTAGCTGGGACTACAGGTGTGAATCACGACACCCACTAATTTTTCTATTTTTCGTAGAGATGGGGTCTCACTCTTGCTCAGGCTGGTCTTGAACTCCTCAACAATCATCCTGGCCCGGCTCGGTGGCTCATGCCTGTAATCCTAGCACTCTGGGAGGCCCAGGAGGGATCGCTCAAGGTCAGGAGTTCGAGACCAGCCTGAGCAAGAGCGAGACCCTGTCTCTAAATAGAAAGAAATTATCTGGACAACTAAAAAAATATATATATATATAGAAAAAATTAGCCGGGCATGGTGGCACAGGCCTGTAGTCCCAGCTACTTGGGAGGCTGAGGCAGGAGGATCGCTTGAGCCCAGCAGTTGGAGGTTGCTGTGAGTTAGGCTGACGCCACAGCACTCTAACCAGGACAACAGAGCCAGATTCTGTCTCAAATAAATAAATAAATAAAAAAACAATCCTCCTGCCTCAGCCTCCCAAAGTGGTAGGATTACAGGCATGAGCCACCACACCCAGCCAACTGTGCTATTTTTAAAATAGACTCGTCAACATTTGTTTTCTTCACTGAGCACCTTTTGCTCCAACTGTCTTGGACCGAGTGCTCAGATTCTAGGGGCTGGACAAAGTTCTACAGAAGCCAGATTTTCTACTGGTGACCCTGCCAGCAAGACAGCCTGCAGTCCCGGGAGGGGAATGGTGGCCTCAAGGCCATGAGCAAGTCACTAGCCAAGGGACCAGCCAGCACACAGAAGATTTGTCTCAGATTCCTTCTGTATTTGTTTCCTGTGGCTGCCATAACAAATTATCACAAACCCGGTGGTTTAAAAAACAAAAAATTTATTATTAGTGTGGAGGCCTGAAGTCTCAAATCAAGGTGCCAGTAGGTTGGCTCCTTCTGAGGCTCTGGGGGAGGATCCGTCCCAGGCGTCTCTCCTGGCTTCTGGTGGTTGCTGGAGATCTTTGCTGTTCCTTGGCTTGTGGCCCCATCACTCCAATCTCCGCCTTCGTATTTGCATGGCCTCCTTTCTGTTGCATGTCTCTATGTCTCTGTGTCCTCTCCTTTAGAGACAGGGCCTTGCAGTGTTGCCCAGGCTGGAGTGCGGTGGCACAGATGCAATCACAGCACACTACGGCCTTGAACACCTGTGCTCAAGTGATCCTCCCACCCAGCCTCTCCTCTGTAGCTGGTACTACAGGCATGTGCCACTACACGTAGCTCTCCTCTTATAAGGATACTAGTCACTGGATTTAGGGCCCACCCTAAATCTCAGGATGAGTTCACCCCAAGATCCTCAACTAATTACAGTAGCAAAGACCCCATTTCCAAATAAGGCCACATTCTGAGGTTCCAGGTAGACGTGAATTTGGGATGACACCATTCGGGCCCTACACTTGCTGGTCTAGCATTTCCGTCATAACTTTATTCAGGGACGCACTTGTTTTCCAGGTGCCTCTGCTGTTTCAGGAAGAAGAGGCCACTAGAGTGGAAGCACATTTCTCAGCCCCTCCAGATGGCCCATGGGGGCATCCTGTGCCCTGCTGACCCACCTGCCTCCCTTTTGGAAGGTGGAGGCATCTGCTCAGAGCTAGCATTGACCCGGATTAGTGAGTGTGCACATCTTAATTTCGCTTTCCGCTACCCCTTGACACATGCTTTCTGGGTTGTGAGCTTGGTCCTGTGATTATGCTTCTGTTTACACCGGGGTACAGAAGGGTGGGGGACATAGACACACATCAGACCATCACCAAGTGCACTGTATTGGTCAGTCCTGAGAAAAGGCTGGGGGTGCTGTGGTCTGATTCTGGGGGCTCAGGCAGGCTCCAGGAGATCCAAGGGTAACATGGAGTTAACTATTAATAGACAGCAGAGGGTTTTGAGCAGAGGACACTCTGTGGAACCCAAGAGAAGGCCGTTGGGCTGGGGAACATGAGAGGGGTTCCAGGGACCTGGTCCACAGTGCTGGTACAAAGCCCACAGAGAGGGGCTCACACCAGGCTGGCTGTGGACAAGGCATGGTCAGCAGACCTGAGCTCAAAGCCTGTGATGGGGACCCACCTGACAAGCACTTGTGAGACTTCCAAGATAAAATGTCCCAACACAGAGCAAAAGTCCCGACAGATGACAAAGCTGTTGCTCCGTCTCCAGGCCATATGCCTTTGCCTTGAGTTGAGTCCAAACAGTGAATATGTACATTTCAATCAAGTCTGAATGGCAGCACTGGCCCAAGACCCACCGGCTCCACGGTACTGTTAGTGCCTCGTCCTCACACTGCCTTAAGGGCAGGTTCCCAAACTCCACCCTCTGGCAGTCCTCACTTACTGAGTCTACAGTGGGGCTCAGGAGTCCTGCACAAATGTCCCTGCAGATTCCTGGGGCAGGTGGTTCTAGAAACACCTGGAAGAATGGCTCAGCTCTAGGGGAACAAGCAAGATCCTGCCCTTCTCCTGCTGTGGGCAAGTCCCTTCCTTTGTAGGGTTGTCTCCTCACAGGGCCACTGTGCCAGGGAAGGGGATGGGGTGGCAAGCCCCACTTCTAGCATGATCAGTGGGCACAAACTTTTGCCAACCAGGCCTTAGCAAGGTGGCTGGTTTCGCTCAAAGAAGGTGGGGCAGCCTCAGGCAAAGGAAAGGGCACGTTTGAACCGGGCCTTGAAGAATGGGTTGGGGTCAGAAGGTGTCCGCAGGCAAGAGAACGAAGCCTGCAAGGCAAGACAGGCGTGTGTTTGGGGGCTTCAAGCAGCACCATTTGCCTGGAGCTCGTGGGTCAGAGCTAGACGACAGTGAACCTTGAATGTGAGAGTCAAAGTCGGCACTTTCCCTTGCACTAAACGGCAGCGGTGGCATTCGTGGTGTGCTTGGTAGGCAGGAGGCGCTTTTACACGATGCCTCTTTGATGAGCAGTGGGACAATACCAGCCAAGTTTTGTTTCACGCTTTGGGAGATTAACCTGGAGAGGGGAGGGGCGAGGGATGGATGTCCGGGGACGCAGGCCGAATGAGGGTCTGCAGGTGGTGAAGGGCAGCTGGAGAAGGCTGTGACAACATCTCAAAGGCACTCTCGCAGGGCTGGGTAGTGTTAAATGGGATTCATCGCAGCCCCATCTGACTCCTTATTAGGGAGAAGGACACTTACCAACACCTGTCACCCACTTGAGCGGCACCCGCCTGAGAAGATAGGGATAGATGAGGAAACTCAGGCACAGGGAGGTTTAGTGACACATCCAAGGTCATGTGCTGGAACCCATCTTCCCACAGCACTGGTGTGTCGTGGCAGGGAGCAGAGAGCCACTGAAGAGACACATTCGTGCTTCTCTGGAGAGGATGCCTGGAAGATGGGACAGCAAAAGGCAAAAGCACTTGTCTGCAGGTGTCGAACCTCTGGCTTCTTGCTAGACATGGACACCGAATGTGACCCAGGCCCTTGCCTTCCAGGGACCCTGAGGCTAGTGGGAGAAGCAAATGGAAGTGGCACTGCACAGTGCAGCAGGGAACCGTGGAGTGCTCAGTGCAGGGCAGAGCAGCTGACTTTGGGCAAGGTAAGGCCATGATATTTCGGAGGGCTTTGAAGGATACAGAGGAGTTTGCCAGCATGACAGAGTACAGCCAAAAGCAGAACTTGGCATGTCCAGGGAATTAATTCACTCATCCAACAAATAACTATTGAAGGCCAACCATGTGCAGAGTGCTGTGCTGGGCTCCGTGTGGCAGGAACTGGGGCTTTCAGAGTGAGTCCCAGTCACTGAAGTGCACCCTCTTAGTGGAGGGATGTGAGAGCCACTCAGTGCCGTGGTTTGTTTTAGATCACATCTGAGGGCCTCTGGTGGCAGGTGTGGGCAGCACTGTGCCCATCTAAGGGTAGAGGACAGTGATTGACCATAGAATTTTTTGGATCCTTCAGGATGTGACTGTGTGTCTAACCCATAGAGGCTGCCACAAGAGGGGCAGCGACCAGAGTTTGTCTGAGAGGCCCACAGAAGCAAGGCAGCTCCCCACGCGCCGAGCAGCCAGTCCTGTCAGGGTGAACAGGAGCGGCCATTATGTAAGCCGCACCCAGATCCCGCAGGCAGAAGTTAATGCCTATTAACTAGAAAAGAAAACAGCCTTTATCGAAGGGCAGATAGGGTGTTAATTGGCTTTCGTTTACCGAGCGATTACAGGATCCATTTCACGGCTGCTTATAAACTCCATCCACTGAGAAACCGTCCTTCTGTCTGTGGGAATATTCCACACCCCACGGGGTGGAGCTGGCGGCTGTCCAGGCCCCGCCACACACCGGCGTGGCGTCCGCGGGGTCCTGTCTCGTGGCTGGGCGGGGCGCCCCCGAGGGAGCGGGGTGAGGGTGCGGGTGCGTGCGTGTGCATGGATGGGGCCGGCCTGCGCACGAAGGGTTTATGGCACGCTTGGCGCGCACCCTGGACTGGAAATTGCCCTGTGCAGAGCAGAAGCAGCCTTCCTGCCCCTGCCCAGCGCTGCTATTGCTCTGGAGGTTTTTATGCCAGAGGTGGTGGCATCAAGGGTCACCTAAGACCCCACGTCCCGGTTCGCGTTTCCGGGATGATGCTGGTCAGTAAGTCATCTTCACCACGGCCGCCGGCCGCCTCGCGTTGCTCTCTGTTTGAGGAGTGGAAAGATGCCTGAACAGAAGCAGCCTGTGAAAAGGTAAACGTTTGTTATTTGGGGTGGTCTTCGAATGCCACCCTGCGCCTGGCCTCTGGCTCTCCCCCTAACTCAAGCGAGGTGGTTCCCTCCCTGGCACCCGAATTCCAGTTCAGAAAGCACCGATGCCCTAGGTACTTGTGAAAGGTACCCAGAGAGAACGCAGTAAGGCTGGGCCTCCTGGGGCCACGGGATGCTGTCACCTGTGGTTGGAAAACAGGAACCCCAGCATGGCGGATGAGCCAGGACTCTGAGAGGTGCAAGTGGCAGAAACCCACCCCACACCGGCTGAAGTGGAGCCGTGCCTCTCCGGCTCCGGGACAGCGAAGTCCGTGTGCTGCCAGCACCATCGGGCTCCAGACTCCCCCTGCCTACAGGTGTAGCCCTGCCGGCCTTGCTCTGCCCCCAGCTCTGTGTCGCCTCTGCCCCCGAACCTCACACCTCACCCACTTCGCTCCCCTGAAAAAAGAGGACTTCTCTGGCATGGCGGTTCCCTCAAAAGTCCCTGGTCTCAGTCTTTGGGTCCAGCACCCTGAACCCAGGGGAGTGTGAGCTCTCATTACCTGACCAGGGTCACCTTAGTGTTGAGGGGAGGGTCAGCCCCACTTTCTCCATGGTAACAGAAAGTGAGTGGTGGTTGCTGTCCTCAGAAGGGGACCACTGTGCTGGGGACTTCCTTCCGGGCTTAAATGTCTCCTAGGGACTTTTATTCAATTGCTAAAATTACCAGTAGGTGTTCTCCACAGGTGGGGAGCTGAGCCTGTCCCCTTCCTAAAGCCCATTCATTCCAGGCCCCTGTGCCTGGGCCACCCCAGGCTTGGGTCAGTTGGCCTGGGAGGAGCTGAGCAAGGTTTTTTTGTTTGGTGTTATTTTCACTGTTTGAACTTGTTTTCTTACTTTTTTTTTTTTTTTTTTTTTGTAGAGATAGTCTCACTGTGTTGCCCAGACTGGTTTCAAACTCCTGGGCTCAAGTGATCCTCCCGCCTCAGCCTCCCAAAGTGCTGGGATAAAAGGCATGAGTCACTGCGCCCAGCCTGTTTACACATTTTTTATTGAGGCATAACTTACGTGCAGTAAAGTGAGTGAACCCTAAGCGTGCAGCTCAGTGAGTTATTGCGTCTGTCTTTGCGTAACCAGCTCAAGGCGCAGAGACTTCAGGGCCCCCATTGGCTCCTACGCGCCCCTTCCCTGATGTACCCCTCCCTCCAAAGATAACCACCATTCTGATCACCACAGATGTGCTTTGAATCTTGTGCTTGAATTTTTTAAATTGCGGTAAAATACACATAACATAAAATTTACCATTTTAGCCATTTTTAGGTGTTCAGTTCAGTGTCATTAAGTACATTCACACTATTGAGCAACCGTCACCACCATCCCTCTCCAGAACTCTTTGATCTTGCAACAGTGAGACTCTGTCCCCATTAAACGCTGACTGCCTGTTGCCCCTCCCCCAGCCCCTGGCAACACCACTCTGCTTTGTCTCTATGAACTTTACTACTCCAGTGACCTCATCTTTGTAGGATCATATGTCCTTTTCTGACTGGCTTATTTCACTAAGCATAATGTCCTCAAGGCTCTTCCATGTGGTGGCAGGTGTCAGAATTTGCATGCATACACCACATTTTGTTTACTGTGCTTGAATTTTGTGTAGGCAGAATCGTTCGGTACGTGGTGTTTTGTGTCCAGCTTCTATCTCCTTACCGTGAGGTCTGTGAGATCCGTCCATGGCGTTGCACGTAGCAGCAGTGTTTTGGCGTTGTCATGTAGTGTCCCATTGTGAGATATACCACATGCATGTTCCTGCGGGTGGTCACTGGGGCCGTGTCAGCGGAGTGTGCTCATTGTCCCCATGATATCCTGCTGGGCAGGTCATCAAAGCTCCCAGGGACCCAACATGGCTCTAGGGCTGCATACGGGGAGGCAGGAGGGAGAGGCCTCCACGGGAGACTTTAGTGGTTTAAAGCGAACAGTTCAGTGGCATTTAGTGTAACATACTGTTGCGTCACCACCACCTCTGTCTAGTTCCAGAACATTTTCATCACCCAAAAGGAGACCGTGTCCCCATGAGCAGTCACTCCCCATCTCCCTTCCCCAGCCCCTGGCAGCCTGTCCTGTGGATTTGCCTTTTCTGGACACTTCGTATAGATCAAGTCACACACTATTGTTACAGCTGGACTTTTGTGACCGGCTTCAAGTTTCAGTCAACAGCATGTTTTTGAGGTTCACCCATGTCGTAGCAGGTGTCAGTGCTTCATTTCTTTCTTTCTTTGTTTTTGAGACAGAATCTCACTCTGTTGCCCGGGCTAGAGTGAGCGCCGTGGCGTCAGCCTAGCTCACAGCAACCTCCAGTTCCTGGGCTCAGGCGATCCTCCTGCCTCAGCCTCCCAGATCGCTAGGATTGCAGGCGTGAGCCACCTTGCCAGGCCCCTTTCTTTTTAATGGTTTTATTTGAGAGCCAATAGGTGGTCCTTAAGGCTCCCCTTTCCAGGACAGTCACCCCAAGTGTCAGGACCAGAGGCTTTCAGGACCTCCTGCCCTGCCCTCTCCAGTGGCATCATTCCTCCTCTTTTGGGGCTTCTCACACCTCATGAGCGGAGCGTGTGAGCAAAGGTGTGACTTGGCAAGCCCTCAGTGCCCGCAGCACAGGGAGCGAGTGTCGCAGGAGCAGCGAGGACGTGGAGCAGAGCAGTCCCTGCAGCCCGAATAGGGGGCAGAGAGCCCCTCCCCTGCACACACCCCCCTGCATCCCGCCTTCCCTCTGCATCTGCACAGTCCGGTCTCAGGCCCACAGATGCATTGACACTTGTCCTTAAGGTGCGTCTGGTTCAGCCTTTCCAGCTGCCTGGGTGTTCTGGGTGAGATTCATCATCCACACAGTCTCCATCCACCTTCCCTCCCCAAACCCAGTCCTCCACGCTGGGCTGTGGATGTGGAGCGTCATGAGCATTTGGGTTTAACCCAGGGCATGAAGCGAAGGGCACGAGGCCACCCCAATAGAAATCAACGACTGAAAACAGAGACATGGAGAAGGAGAGACAGGTGTTCCTGGGGAAGAATTCCAAGTCCTGTGCATTGGTCGTCCTCCCTCTGGGAAGTGGAGCTTAACCCACCCCTCACTGGGCTGGTTCCAAAGGGCAGACTAGGGAATGGGAAGTCCCTGGACAGGGGTGGCCTGCCTGTGCCACCTCACCCAAGGGGTCCAGGTGAGGCCTGGGAGAAGTGGTGTGCTGTCGGGGACCCCCATGTGCTGTAAAGAGGAGGGTACCTCTGCCCTGTACTCCCCCTAAAATCCCATAATCCCAGCTAATCATGAGAAAACACATT
Organism: Avahi laniger; assembly: GCA_963575035.1. Classification (NCBI taxonomy): domain Eukaryota; kingdom Metazoa; phylum Chordata; class Mammalia; order Primates; family Indriidae; genus Avahi; species Avahi laniger. The sequence continues at coordinate 21,217 of CAUYSK010123892.1, forward strand.
AGACAAACCGAGCTGGGAGCAGGACATGGGCCCGTCCTCCCCAAAGCCACCAAGGTCGTGGGCAACCAGGCAAGACCGAGGAGTTGTCACAGACCAGCGAGGACTGGGGAGTAACTGGTAAAAGCCAAAGGAAGCCCGGAGCTCTGTTGACAGTCATGATGGAATCACAGTAACGACAGTCACACCGACCAGGTCAGCCCAGGCCACCTGCTGGAGCCCCTTCACTGCTGACACCTCGAGGGTCCACCTCCCTCTGTGGAGTCAGTGTTCTGAGATCTGCAGGCAGTGACAGACTCCTGATGGCGGGCTCAAGAGGCCCCTACTTTTTAATTATTTCATCAGGTACCGTCCGCCATACATCACCATACCTAATTCACTGACTCGCCACTGCTGGGGCACCAGAGCCTGAAAGATGCTGAGGAACATTCCACCACAGGCCCCGTGTCCAGAATGTGGGGTGAAGGTGGTGGCTGGGGCCCGAGCCAGCTCCGGGCTCTTCCCAGTCGGATGTCCGGTTGGTTTTCAGACCAGGCTCCTGCCAACCCACTCTGTGTCTGGCGACGCTGAGCCCGGCAGCCCCGGGCAGTGTCTCCTGGTCTGCTGTTCTCTTCCTTGCACGTGACGTCTGGTCTCCTCCTGCTCCTCATTATCTTAGGCTGAGCCCAGGATATGAGATTGTTTTTTAATCATGCAAGGCCCAGGGTATCATCTTCTCTCAGACATGATTTCCACTGGCCTCTCCCAGGCTCTCGGGAACCAGCAGGCCAGGGCCAGCGTCTTCCAAGGTCAGAGCTGGAGGTTCCCCAGCCCCTCGACACCACGAGTTGCAGTCCCTCAGGGCTGGCTTTCTCTGCCACCTTCCTTCTACCAGGCAGCCCTTCGGCACGAGTCCACGGTGGGGACTGGTTAACCAGAGTCCTCCCCTCTGTGGTCTGGACTCTGACTTCTGTCCCCTCCCTTGATTCTGCCAAATGCCTGGGTCAGCTCTTCCAGGCTCACATCCTGGGACAGTCTCCCTGAGCACTGGACTCAGCCCCCAGGGTTCCTGGCCCCCCACTTCTCAGCCCAGGAGTCCGAGTCATCCATTTGGCTCCGAAGTTCGTGTTCTGGCAGCTTCTGGAGTTGCCGTCTTGAGTTTGGCCAGACTCCTGCCTTCTGCATCCCCCTAACTGGCCGTTCCTTTGGGTTGAGGAAAGCCTGAATCGAGGGGCACATTGCTCTCTAGGAGAGACATCCAGGATGAAATGATGTTGAAACTGGCCTTGGTGGCCGTGGTCTGCCTGAGAGGGGCCAGGGCTCCATGGAGAAGGACCTGGCCCGTGGCTTTGGAGTTTGCACCAGGTCCTGAGTGCCCTCTGGCCCTGGACTGAGCCGGGCTTCTCCGGGTCTCCTCCGCAAAGTGGGAGGCAGCAACTCACCAGGAGGGATAAAGGAGCAACTATGGCACCCTGTCATTAGTGGGGTGATTGTCACCCTTATCCTCAGCCCAGCCTGGCCAGCACTAGCCAAGTGACCTTGGCCTCAGGCAAGCACCCAAGCTGCCTTGGCTTCCCCAGCTGTAAAGCAGAACTGAGACTGCCCAGGTAAGGCTGGGCAGATTCGCGCACTCGGGCAAAGGGATGTCATAATCAATAGCGGCTGTGCGTCGAGCGATGCACCCGTATTCACCCCTTCTCCCCTCCACAGGCAGAGGCAGGGACAGACCCACCCAGCGAAGGAAAGCCTTTGCCTCAGGCTCCGCAGCTCCGCAGAGGTCGCGGGTCAGAGTTCCGTGGTCACATAGAGTCTGGCCGCCGTCCCCGTGTCCGTTCTGCCTCATACCCGAGGACATTTTTAGGGAGCCGTTCCAGACTACACCCTAGCACTGCACACAAATCCGATCCCCCCTTTGATGAAGCGGCACCTGTTCCTTCTGCACCACCTGCAACAAAGCAGGTGCTCCCTTTAGAGGGAGCTCAACTTACACTCTGAATTTGAGGAACGTGCAGCTGAACTTTCCAGCAGCTTCTGTCCTGGAGCGAGAGCCCTGAGCGGTGTGCTCAGCCAGTGGCTGCCAGGGTGTCCTTCACGGTAAACATTGACAGAAATAACTTCGCGGACATAAAGCCCTAGCCGGTCCCAGGATGTTCACGAGCTGCAGACGGAGGCTGGGGCACTGAGAGTGACCGCTGGTCTCCCCAGGGAGACCGGACCCTAGAATGTGGGGACAGACAGATGGGCTCCCAGGCTGAACGCCAGGGATCCCCAGGTGGACAATGTCACCAGCACACAGGACAGGGTGCGTGTCACTTGGGCAGGGTTTGCATGGCGCACACAGTGTCACAGGTGGTCTAAGATTCTAACAAAGGAGCGGAGGAGAAAATGGCGTTGCAGCGGGAATGTCTGCTCCACTGGGGTCGCTGGGGCGAGACCAAGGGTCAGCGCTCTGAACTCTCCTTTGGCTCTTTCCAAATATTGTTTTTTTTAGGAGCAAACTTATACAACTGGCCTAATGTAGTGTTCTGCCCCACCCCTGCGCCCAGATCCCGCTTTATATAACTACATCTTTGAGCTGGCGAGTGAGTTACATTTTCAGAAGGCGAAGTGTGGCCAACAGTCCACGTCTCCCCGCAGTCAACGCCTAGGAAGTACCGTCGAGTGTCGCCGCTTCCTAAAAGTCAAGGGCAGTTATGCGCCTGCTTGTTTGCTAAGCAGCAAAAGTGCCACCACCCAACACAAGGCTGCCCGTGCAGGGGAGGAGAACTATCTTTCCCTCGCCCGTCTCAGGGCCACGGCTGGGGCCCCTGTAACGAAAGACAGATGAACATGAGCAAAGCACGCACGTTTATTTATACAAGCTCCACGTGACACGAGAGCCTTCACAAGGAAAGGAGACCCCGGGATCGGGCAAACCTGAGCATCTTCGTGTTAGGTCCGACTGAGAGTGGACAGAGGGTCTGACGGTCATAAACTGGGGGGCTTGGCGTGGCCTGTTTGCTCTTCCTTTCCTCCAGGTACAGGGCAGGCGCCGCTCACCTGAGGCTCTCACACCGGCTTCAGGGGAGAAGGGGGAGGGAAAGGTGGCAGTGGCCTTCCTAATTCTGTTTTCCCAAAGGCCAAAGTGCCATATTTTGGGGTAGCGTGTCCCAAACCCCATTCTGCGTTCTTGCCGTGGTCCCCAGGGCCAAGGCTGTGACTTGGTGGCCAGGTTGCTTTTCCCTCTTGCTTTCCTGAGCCTCAGCAGACATGAGTCACTCTTGACCACAGACAGCATCTTTCTGCTGTGACAAGAAACCTGAGGTGTGACTCCTGGGCTGGTTTCCACTGAATTCCTGGGGGACCTTCTCCCCACTCCCAGTTCTGCAGTCTGCCCCACCCCATTCTAGAATTCACTTCGTGGTTGTCTTTTCTAACTTAAATTCATCTAAAGGACATTTTATACCACTGCCTTGGAAGTAACTTCTGTACTGCCCGCAGCAAAGGAAGGCTGGGAAGAAACAAGGCACAGCGGAAACAAAAGGATCTTAGGGAACCCCGGGCTCTCTTACTCTGGAGAGCGGGAGGGCCGCAGGCGGGCGTGGGGCCAGGACTCCCTCCTCGGTGTCTCCTGCCGCCAGAGGCTCTGGAGGGCGTTGGAACCAGAGCAGGCGGCTCTTCCATGATGGGACCGCAAGTACAAGCTGCGGCCACCCGCCACAGCTCTGGCCTCGTCCTCAGCCTTGCCCTCTGCGTCTGTGTCCTGAGGACAGCAGCCATTGTACTCAGGGCCCACCCTAACCCAGGACGTTCTCATCTAGAGATTTTACCTTAATGACATCCACAAAGACCCTTTTTCCAAAAAGCGTGACATTCACAGGTTCCAGGTGGACAGATCTTTTGGGTGCCTCCATTCAGCCCCCTCTAGGCACCTGCCCCTGCCTTGCCCTGGCACCCTGTCACCCACAGGGCCCAGCGCCCGGCCCAGCACCCTCGTGTAGCGCTGGGCAGTGTGTGCAGTGACCTCGTCCACGTCCACGGGCACCACACCGAGGCCCATCTGCGTCGTCTGTGCAGAGTTCCCACGGCAGGCTCTCACCCCAGTGGGTGACTGAGCGAAGGATTGTCCTTGGCCACCATCACGAGCAGCCCGGCTAGCGGCCGTTCACAGGGGAGGGAGGCTCTGAGGCCTCACTGCCAGTTTGGGGAAACTGTTCATCACAAAACCTGAGGGGCTCTGAGCAGGAGTCCGCGGCGTGGGGAAGCGCACTCGGCCGCGGCACCTCACCCACACGGCACGTGTCCACACCCAACGCCCAGGCCGCCTGACCCGGCCCCTCGCTTCTCAGAATCTGCCATAGAGAAGCCATGCTGCACTCGCTGAGCGCCAAGGTCCTGGGGTCGGGGGTGCCACTGGGCAACAGTCTGACACCACCGATGTCCGTCGGGGATGGGCTGGGTGAAACAAACACGCAGTGAATCCACGGCCGATGATCAAAGGAAAGAGGCTTGGAAAGGTGTCTGGGGCCCGGTTTCTGTTTGCTCACTTTAGAGTGGTTTTAGATTTACAGAAAAATCGCAAAGGTCGTGCGTACAGAGTTCCCCTGCAGCACACACCTCCAGCGTCCCGTCTCCATGACCCTGCGGTGGTGTGGCGCACCTGCCACAGTCCACGCTCTGTTCAGATTGCCTCCGTTTTTCCTGAATGTCCTTTTTGTGTCCCAGGATCCCACGTGACCTTTAGGCATCACGTCTCCTTAGGCCCCTCTAGGCTGAGACGCTGTCGCTGACTCAGACGTTCCGCGTGTTTGATGACCTTCCCGGCGTTTCGAGGGGTAGCGGTCAGGCGTTCTGCGGGATGCACCCCCATCGGGATGTGTCCACGTTTCTCTCTGTCAGACAGGGTGATGGATCTGGGGAAGGAAGACCACAGGCCCCTGAAGTGCCCTTCTGGTCACATCATGTCAAAGGAGCACACTGTCCACGTGACTGCTCACAGCTAATACTGACCTGGATGCCCCGGGCGAGGTGGTATCTGTCAGGTTCCGCCACTGTGGGAGGAAGTCATGGTGTGCAGCCCACACCTAAGGGGTGGGCAGTCACATCCGCCTCCCGCCGGGCTGAGTTGAATCGCTGCCTACGTTATTTGGGATTCCTCTGTGTGGAGATCTGTCTCTTCTCCCCGTTCACTCATGTCCTCGGTCGTTTATTTATATCAGTGTGGACTCATGGATGTTTATTTTATACTTAGGGTTACAATCACAACGGCTTTATTTGTTTTCTTGCTCAAACTGTTCCGGCTTTGGCCATTGGGAGCTCTTTCCGTCGGCTCCCGTGACCCTTGTCGTGCCCCCTCGGTTTTGGTTTCTGTTTCTGAGCACACCCTAACCGCCGGCACCTCAAGGTGCCCCAAGTCCATCCTCCCTGTCCTGCTCTGCTCCCAGCGCCAGGGCACGGCCCGTTTTCAGTAGGAAAGAGTCGGCCACAGACGGCTGGTATAGCAGAGTCCTGGTTGTGCTTTCTGCAACGTCACTCGCCGCTCTGAGGCCTGTTCTGGGGGCCTCTGTGTCATTCGCACTGTTTTGCAGTAACACGTTAATTTATTGGGTAATTTTAAAGCGTGAGAACCGAGGCCTCACAGAACACCCAGCGCACGCTGGCATCTCGGTAGAACTAGGTCCTTCATCCTTTCTTCCTTCTGGGCCCCTCTGGCCTGGACAGCAGGACCGTCCCCACAGTTTGCTGAGTTTGTGGTGTGCTTCTACAGGGAGGTTCAGCGTAGGTTTCCACAGAGGACTCCTATTAGGGCCCCTGACTGTAAGCTTTCCTGCAAAGAGCAGGCAGCTGTGCTGTAGGAAGATTAATTTTCTGAAAGTATTTCAGTGGACAGAGACTCTGAGGTCCAAGGTGACACAGGCCCACTGCACGTTTGGCCTGGTGATGGTGCTGGCCCTGAGCAGCTCTGACCTCCACACCCCAGCCATGCCGGCCCTGCAGCACATTTCTACCTCCTGCTGTGTGACCTTGGATGGCTGCTTAACCTCTCTGAACCCATCTGCTCTGCTGGTACCAGATTAAAAAAAAAAAAAAAAGACTTTTTGATTAGCTGACAAGAAAGCTTTTTGTAAATGATTAAGCAATCCACATGGGAGAGTGGCCTCCAAACTCATCTGAGGGCATCCTTCCCCCTGCAGGAGACAGGACAGGAGAAGGCTGGTGCACTGGCCTTGGCCGTTCCGGTCCCGGTTTCAGGGACTCGTGGAGCAGTCACAGGCCTGAGCCTGCTGGCGGAAGGGGGCAGCCGTCGTCTGTGAAGGTCTTGCAGTATCTCACCTGCCCCTCTCACGCCCCCAGGACCGAGTCCCCCGCTGGCCCGCGCAGGCCTGGCATGGGTAATGGTGTGAAGGAAGCCTCGGTGCGCTTGCGTGAGGATGCCGAGGCCGTGCTGTCCTCGCCCGTCTCATCGAAGGCAAGTACCCCCGGCCCCAGGGCTGGGTGTTCTCCCAGGGTCCCTCCTGTCCTAGCTGGCCCCCTACCCCCAGCCGCTGGGCCCCCTTGCTCCCTCTCCTGTACTCCCCGAGCCGTGTGACGCGCCCGCCTCCATCTCTGCCCACCCGCCTGAGGGCGGAGCAGCGGCAGGAGCCTCTGTGCGCCCCACAGGGTTGGGGGGTGGAAGACGCCACGCCGCTGCCACTGAGAGCGCCATTCATGACACGAATCCAGCCAGCCCAGCCACCTGGCAAGAAGCCAAAACCGCGCCTGATGTGGCTTGGAGGCTGGGATGTCAGAAGGCGTCCTGGATCCCCCTTTCCTCCCTCGGATCGCTGAATGCTAAAGGATGAGCTGAACTCAGGGTTTGCTCCACGTGCCAAGTTCATCTCTGACGTCCACACTTGAGCTGAAGAAAAGATATTGCCTCTTAAATCAGGTCAGCCCTGTCACTGTTCACTGTAGAAGCTGGAGCCTTCACTGCCCCCTAAGTCCTCCCAGCTAAGCTTGAAACACCCAGACCAACGCAACCCTGCGTAGGAACCAAACCTCATTCCCAGGGGCCATCTCAGGTGCCAGCACAAGCAGCTCTCAAAGTCCACTGGGTCAAAGGCTGAGGTGACGTCATCTTTCAGGCCTCCTGACCTTTCCCCAAATTCCAGATGACACCAAGGAGCACCAGGAGGGCAGGAGGACTCGTTTGCCAGGGCCACCATCAGGTGGCTGAGGCAAAGGACAGGCACGAAGTTCAGTGAACTTCCCAACAGAGCAGGAAGAACACCTGGGCCAGGTGTTGTGGTGCACACCTGTAATCCCAGCCTGGAAGGCTGAGGCAGGAGGATCGCTTGAGCCCAGGAGTTCAAGGCTGCAGTGAGCTATGATTGGTTGGACCACTGCACTCCAGCCTGGGTGACAGAGCAAGACGCTATCTCTGGGGGTGGAAAAAAAGAAAAAGAACACCTGGATACGGCTATCACCGGGCACACCAGTGAGAGGGGTGTGAGGGATGGATCCCACCAGTGGACAAGCTCAAGGCTGTGGTTACTGCGGAACCACCCTGGAAGTGCCCCGGTGCCAGTCATTCGCCAGACACCATACACAAGTGCCCATCTTCCTCTGTGCCGATCAACCGTGATGACACCGATCTTGGTCCACTTGGCCAGCCCCATGGTGGAGAGGGTCACACTCTATAAAGTCACGTCTTTGGTTGAGAGACTGAGCATCTTCTCACGGTGTTTACAGCCACTTGTGGTTCCCCCACTTTTTATGTGTCGGCGCCTTGCCTGGTTCTTCATGTTCGGGACCTCTCCATTTGACGATACTTTGAAACTTCAGCCCTTCAGTGGTGCCCGTGCCGAGCTCTTTGGACAACACACTTTAGTATTCATCAGCGAGGGGCTGGAAGTGTCGGGCAAAGGCGGTGGCCTCTACTGAGCAGGTCCTCCAAGGGAGGCTGGCGGCTACCTCCAGAGCTGCGGTTTGTGGATGTGTGTTCCTGATACAAAGAACTGGTAAATTTGGGGAACCACAAACTTCCGTGACCAGCCTGAGCAACATAGTGAGACCCCAACCCTACAAAATGTAAAAAGTTACCCAGGCATGGTGGCATGCACCTGTAGTCCCAGCTACTTGGGAGGCTGAGGCAGGAGGATCGCTTGAGCCCAGGAGTTGGAGGTTGTGGCGAGCTGTGATTGAGCCACTGCACTCCAGCCTGGGTAACAGAGCAAGACCCTGTCTCAAAAAAAAAAAAAACCAACCTACAAACTGCCTAGGAGGTAACGTGATGGAGGAGATGGAAGGAAAGGCACATCCACAGCACCAGCAGGACACTTGGAGGGACACTCCATGAACTGTTCCATCTGCTCACAGCGGCCCACAAGGGGAGCAGTTGATCCAACTGATTCACAGAGAGGAAACTGAGGCCAGCGGCTGGTCAGCCTCGGAGCTGCCAGGACCACCCCCGAGCATCCACCATTTCTCAGAGCCCACAGAACCAGGCATCTGTAACCTTGCTGTGTGACCCACAAAAGGCAGGGGTCCCCAAGCCAAGCCTCCACGGAGTGAGAAGGTCAAACCCCACAGCCAAGTTCAGGCTTGGAGACGCTGTGAAGTCGGCTCCTCCGGGGCGGAGTGGCTGTGCAGCGAGGACATGAGGCTGGAGCCTGTGGGACGGGGCCGGGACCGGGCCTCGGGGCAATCCAGGACGTGTGGGAGTGAGACCCGGGCCAAGACTTGGCCCTTTGCTGTTTCAGAGATGAGGACAAGGAGACCAAAATAGTCATCCCAGTCGCCGCGGTCGGTCTGGGCAGAGCCCAGGCCCAGCCCTTCACCGCTGAGCCACTGCTGAACTGAGCAAGCGTGGGTGGGGACATAGCCACGCTCGGTCAGACCTCGGCTGCCAGGTGTACCCCAGAAATGCCCGTGTCCCCCTCTCTCCCCACAGCCTCCCCCAGTTCCAGCCTCTGTCCTCTCCATCCTGGGCTTCTGCAGGGGCTGCCTCTGCTCTGGTCACAGTTAAAGTGGCCTGTCCACCCTCCCTGCTGCTCCGTGCCAGGCTCTGCGGGGTCCGGCCCTTGCCTGCCTCTCCTCTCCCCTCTCTCCTCTGGGCTCCCTCCGTTTTCCTGTGCCAGTCAGCCTGCCTGCCTTGTGGTCCCCCCCGGGACCCCTGTTCCTTCTCACCCGGGGCCTTTGAGTATTTGTTTCTCTCCCTCTAATCTTGTGACACACCCTCCAAGTTTCCTGTTACTCATCCTTCAACCTGGGCCCCTCAACCCCAACCCTGACTTCTCCCAGAGCCCCGAGCCGCCGCCTCCCAGCACCTTCCAGATCGGCTGCTGTGTGCGTGTGCCTGATGGCTCAGTTCACGTCTGGCTTTCCCTGTGGACCGGCAGCACCACGGAGGTGGGAGGGGGCCCCGTACACACCCCCCAGCCTGCACTGTGGGTCTCCAGGCCCCTCAGGGTGCTTGGGCCAAGGGGACCCCCCAGAGCCCTATGAATCACTGCACAACCTGCCCCACGTTGCGCTCAGACCACAGAGCACTGCAGAGCGAGGAAAGATCCAAGCGCCCCCAGGGCAGAACCTCTTTCCTGGGGCACAGTCCCCTGCAGAGTGGCCCTGTCCGGCCCCGACAACCCGACCGTACGTTCTGTTGCAGAGCGGCCACCGGCAAGTGCTCAGCTCCCTCGTGTCCGGGGCCCTGGCGGGCGCTCTCGCCAAAACAGCAGTAGCTCCCCTGGACCGCACCAAAATCATCTTCCAAGGTAAATGCTGTCTGTCTGTCTGTGTCCGTGTGAGAGAGAAGCTGCCGGGTGGTCACCGCCGCCTCCATGGCCCCCTCAAGCTGTGCTTCAAATCAATTTTTAAAATGCTTCTGCAAAATCCACTTAGACACTGCCTGAGTTTCCTGGGGCTGCCATCACAAAGCACCACAAACCAGGTGGCTTAGAACAGCAGAATTTATTCCCTCGCGGTCCTGAGGGCCAGAAGTCTGGGATCAAGGTGTCCGCAGGGCTGCGCTCCCTCCAGAGGCGCTAAGCGAGGACTCCTCCTCGTCTCTTCCAGCATCTGGGGGCTCCAGGTGTTCTGGCTTGTGGCCACGTCATTCCAATCTCTGCCTCCATCTTCGCACGGCCTTCTCACGGTGTGTCTGAGTGTCTGTTTTCTCTTTCTACAAGGACACCAGTCATTGGAGTTAGAGCCTACTCTAATCTGTACAACATCACCTTAACTGAATGACATCTGCAAAAATCCTGTTTGCAAATAAGGTCACCTTCGCAGGGATTAAGGGTTAGGACGGAGACACATCTTTTCAGAGGATACAATTTAACCTACAACAGAAAGCATCTCCCTCCCTCCTCCCTAGGGTTAAACAGTCACAGGATCCCCTGAAGATTAAGCCTGTCCCTCCTGCAAATAGATACCAGTTCATGCCCAGGCTGGCAGCAGGACATGTGGTCACAGCCCAGGCCCCTCAGCCTCTCATCTGTTTGGGGAGAGACTGCAGGCTTGGCCCAGCCCTTCCCAGAGCCTGCAGCGGGTCCCCTAGCCTTCCTCGGCCCCATTTCCTCATTCAGAAAATGAGGGCATTGATAATCAGCCTCCTCCCTGGGCTGCGTGAGGATGCAGCGAGCTGACAGGGTTGAAAGGAGCAGGTGGGTCTGTGGTTAAGCATGAGCAGGGAGCCAGGGTTTAATCCTGGAGACAGCAGGCACCACGTCACACAGACTGGGGGAGGCTGCCAGGCCACACCAGAGGCTTCTCGTGACCGTTTCTGGATCCCACCATTGCTCAGAGCCCTGGTGGCCACGAGCGTGGAAGCCAGCCAGGCAGCCACGGGGTGGGAGAGCAGTACCGGTGTGCCCTGAGGGGCTGTTCTCACTCTCAGTTTCCAGACCACACCCTGGTGGGAGTGTCATGCAGACTGGAGGTTCTATCCTTTGCATCTCACCATCTCTCTTGTGCTTTTGTTTTTCCCAGTGTCTTCAAAAAGATTTTCTGCCAAGGTGAGCTACTAGATCATTGTCCCCTGGCTTGGGGGCAGTCATCCCTACCACGCTCGTGAGGCTGGTGGTCCTGGGAGAGACTCAGGGGCGGGGACAGGACTACCCCCCTCCCACCCCAGCTCTGCCCGCATGCTGCCCACCGTGGGAATTCACAGGAGACGCCGAGTATCCTTGGGTGATGGGGTGAGGACACAAGAGAGCTCTAAACCACGTTCCTGCGTTTGATTTACTGTTAACCAGAGAGCAGGTGTTACCTTCTCAATAAAGAAAAAAATAAAGAGCACGTGTAAAACGCCAGACTACCAAACACCAACGAATGCCCCTGCAGGGTTCTAAGCTCGCTCTGCCGCAAACCTGGTTCACTTTACAATCCCAGGGTTGGAGGACTGGGGAGGGGTCGATAATGTCGCAGGCTGGACCAACTGAGGTGCGGCACTCACGGGGTGCGTGTGGGGAGGCGGGGCAGTTGGCTGTGCATCCAGCAGGGGTGGGGCACCCCCGCCCAGCCTCTGTTTCAGGGGCGCTCTGCATGCCAACTGGGCTCGCGGGGAGGGCAGCGGATTCGGAGGGATGCTGACCTCCCTCTTTCTCCCAGGAGGCCTTCCGGGTGCTCTACTACACCTACCTCAACGAGGGCTTCCTCAGCCTGTGGCGCGGGAACTCCGCCACCATGGTGCGCGTGGTGCCCTACGCCGCCATCCAGTTCAGCGCGCACGAGGAGTACAAGCGCGTCCTGGGCGGCTACTACGGCTTCCGCGGAGAGTGAGGCCCCGCCCCTCCCTCCTCCCACGCCACGCCCCTCTCCCCTTCTCGCTCCGCCCCTCTCCACCCTCCCCCCTTCCCCCATAAAACACCCGGCAGTTCCTAAGACCCTCCCAAGCACGCCCCTCTGCTCCGTCACATCACCCTGCTCTGTTGTCAGAGCTCCTCTCGGTTTACCCATTTGTTTCGTTACGCCCCGCACAAGTGTTGCGGGGCAGGCCACTGTGCCCTCAGAGCCGTAGGGAAAATACATCATGCATTCATCCAGAGGGAAAGGGAAGGCACCCCTGCGAATCTCCACGTGACTCCCAATCAGGAGACCCCGCGCACCTGGTGTTCCGTGGCCGTAGCCACCCTCAGCTGGGACCTGTGGGGGCTCCGGCTGGGCCTGTGCGCATCTCAGCCCCTCACTGGGTCTCATTTCCCCGCACCCGCTTCAGAGCCCTGCCCCCGTGGCCTCGCCTTCTCGCCGGCGCACTAGCTGGGACGACCGCTGCTTCACTGACCTACCCCCTGGACCTGGTCAGGGCGAGGATGGCGGTGACCCCAAAGGAAATGTGAGTCCTACCTTGGTGACGCTCTCACCAGTCACAGGGGCTCCCAGGTCAGAATCCCTCCATCAGGCCCCCCGGGGTTTGGGTCTTGTCCCGCTGTGCTAAGAATCCAACATGCTGGCTTGGCGCCTGTAATCCTAATACTCTGGGAGGCCGAGGTGGGAGGATCGCTTGAGGTCAGGAGTTCGAGACCAACCTCAGCAAGAGTGAGAGCACATCTCTACTAAAAATAGAAAAATTAGCTGGGCGTTCTGGTGTTTGCCTATAATCCCAGCTACTCAGGAGGCCGAGGCAGGAAGATCGCTTAAGCCCAGGAGTTTGAGGTTGCTGTGAGATAGACTGACCCCATGGCACTCTAGCCCGGGCGACAGGGCGAGACTCTTGTCTCAAAAAAAGAATCCACCATGCTGAGCAGGCCTGGTGTCCAATTCTGCAGCTGTTCCAGAAAGGCAGTATTACGTTCTCTTACCCTGTGTTCGGTTTCTGCTTGGATCAAACCAAGAGTCTTCGTTTTGAATTGGACGCAGATGCATTAGAATGTGTAGGAGTAAAAGACAAGGGCAGAGCCACTAAAGCGATCCCCACGGTGAAGGTGGAGTTTGGGCTTGGGCCTGCCTTTGCCCGTCCACGGCTTTGCAGCATGGCTGGATCTCTCAAAGAAGGGAAGCACCAACATGCAGACGGGCCCAGGCCCAGCGGCCCGCGTCCCACCTGCTCGCGCTGTTTGGCAGGTACAGCAACATATTTCACGTCTTCATCCGCATCTCGCGGGAGGAGGGGCTGAAGACCCTCTACCACGGATTCACGCCTACGGTGCTGGGGGTCATTCCCTACGCCGGCCTGAGCTTCTTCACCTACGAGACGCTGAAGAGCCTGCACAGAGGTAAGGGGCGTGGGAGCTCGGGCAAGGGGCGGCGCCTCCGCCTGCGTCACGCACACCTGGAGGCAGGACGCGGAAGGGCAGGAAATAACGTAACAGCACTCACACCTGCCGCCGGTGGAACGGGTGTGAGCACGCTGCCCTCTTGCTCCTAGGCGTTTTTTTGTTAAGAATTAAAACGTTGCTGGCTGGGCGCGGTGGCTCACGCCTGTAATCCTAGCTCTCTGGGAGGCCGAGGCGGGCGGATTGTTTGAGCTCAGGAGTTTGAAACCAGCCTGAGCAAGAGCGAGTCCCCGTCTCTACTAAAAATAGAAAGAAATTAATGGGACAACTAAAAATATATAGAAAAAATTAGCCGGGCATGGTGGCGCATGCCTGTAGTCCCAGCTACTCCGGAGGCTGAGGCAGGAGGATCGCTTAAGCCCAGGAGTTTGAGGTTGCTGTGAGCTAGGCTGACGCCACGGCACTCACTCTAGCCCGGGCAACACAGTGAGACTCTGTCTCAAAAAAAACAAAACGTTGCGGGTAAAGTTGAGGCCCGGACTCTCCCTCCCGAGGTGTGGGCAGCATCCCCCCGATGGCTTTGGAAGTGTGAACAGCACCGTGTCGCATTCCGCGGCATAAGGAGTGCCCCAGGTGGAGTCAGCTCGCCTGGGCGTGCAGCCCCTGCAGATGGTTCGGGCTGTCCGCCTGACCTCTGTTTCTCTGCTCCACGCCGTTCGTGGCCACACAGTGCGCCTCCCCCTCTTGCGGGTGTGAGGCAGTTTCCAGATTTTCTGTGATCAGCCCAATCCGGGACTCATCTCCTTGCGTGGGTGTGAGACCCCATTTCCAGGGTTTCTCCCCACAAAGGGCCTCCCAGCACCTTGTCCCACGGTGCTGGCAGACCGCGTGTTGCTCATCTGGTGCAATGGATGGCGGGGTCTCCGTCTCCCTGTTTTGAATTCCTAGTTCTAAATTCACTGCTGCAAAGGTTTAAAGAACCCGGATCGACCGGTTGCGGCTCCTTCCTCCGTCATGTCTGCACGTCCTGTGTAGACCCACGCAACATGCTCTGTGTGGTTCACGGTCACATGTGTCCGTTCTTGGGACCACTCGCAGGGCCCTCCGGAGGGGCCGGTGGGCGACGGGGCAGGGCGAGGATTCGGGACGGACCCGATTGGGTGTGAGCAGTGGCTCTCGGGGTTGGTTGTGTGATTCTCTGTGCTTTTCTGTATTTTAAGAAACCTGACGTCTCGATTTTGATTAAAAAGGAGTGACTGGGAGGTGAGGACGTGGGGCGCGGGGGTGCAAGCGCGCGTGCGCTCGCGGGCTGCTCACGTGGGCGCGGGTGCTCGCCCCTCCCGGCGCGCTCACGCCCCTCCCGGCCCCGCCCGCAGAGTACAGCGGCCGCCGGCAGCCCTACCCCTTCGAGCGCATGATCTTCGGCGCCTGCGCCGGCCTCATCGGGCAGTCGGCCTCGTACCCGCTGGACGTGGTGCGGCGGCGCATGCAGACGGCCGGCGTCACCGGCCACCCGCGCGCCTCCATCGCGTGCACGCTGCGCACCATCGTGCGGGAGGAGGGCGCGGTGCGCGGCCTCTACAAGGGCCTGAGCATGAATTGGCTCAAGGGCCCCATCGCCGTGGGCATCAGCTTCACCACCTTCGACCTCATGCAGATCCTGCTGCGGCACCTGCAGAGTTAGGGGCCCTGCGGCCGGCGGCTCTCGCGACGGTGGACCGGCGACCCCTTTGGATTTCTGAGCCCGTGGAGTACGCTGTGCTTGGTTCCACCGCGGGAACCACGTCGGGGGCTTTGTGGAACAAGCAGGCGGGCCTGGGGGCCGGGGCTGGCAGCCCTTGAGGTGCGATGTTGGCACGATGGGCTCAGGGTCGCTGCGACTCTCCTCTTCCCTCCTCCCCAGGGGCTGCAGGGCCTCGGGAGGTGCTGCCCAAAGGCCCTGAGTCAGGAGTGGTCAGCCCCGCCTCCTGGCCCTGCGTGTCCTCCAACGCGCCCTGTCCCCACTAGGCTCTGGGCCACACTTGCCTGTCCCTTCTCATTCTGACTCTGCTGGCCTCCAGCCTGGGCGGGCGCCTTTCCTGGCAGCCGGACCCTGTCCAGGATGGGACAAGCCTCATGCTCAGTTTGGCCACAAACGCAGAGCTCCTTGCCCACCCAACCCACCCCGCCTGTCCTGCCTTCTCTCTCATTTCCCAGAAGACAATGACTCCCCCACCCCCAGAGCCTCCTGCTCAGAAACGGCCTTCTCCTGAGAGCCCGCCCTAGTCTCTGCCGCCAGCCTGGGGCCCCCAGCTGCCCACTCGGTCATAACCTTCCCAGGAGGGTCACGCTTCCTCCACACCGCAGGGTTTGAAGCACAGACCGTGACATGGAACCACTTCACGTTTGGGTCTGACCCCCTACCTGGGTATATCTGCTGAACTCTGAGTGCCCAGCCATGAGTCGTGGCTCCCCCACCTCGGCGGGCACTTGGCTGAGACGCGAGCAATTCAAGGCCCACGAGGGATGTCTGATTTCCGTGAGTGAATGGCGCACACAGAGGTGGCTGGTGGCGTTGACCCTCCCAGAGTGGGAGCCCATGACAGTGGGCGGCCCAGGGTGGGAAGTGTGGAAGAGCAGAGGCACCCCAGGGAACCCCCAGCTAGCTGGGCTCTCAGAGAAGTCCCCAGGACTTCCAGGTATTGGGGACTCAGAAATACCCAATAATGATGTTTTGGGTTTCTTGGTTTTTTGTTTTGTTCTTCAAATTGGCCAACCCTGGGTTTATTCACATCAAACCCCTGACTGGGCCGATCTGGTTCCCTGGCGAGGGGGACCTTGAGGGTTGGTTTCCGTAGCTGGCTCAGCTGCCACCCTGCGAAGGGATCTGAGCTGGCGCACCTGCCCCGTGTGTTTCCTGCCCCTCCTCTCCTCCGCCTGCTCTTCCTGCCTTGGACCTGCGGGCGCCAGGACCCCTATCTGGCCTTAGCCACCAGCCATCCCTGACCTCATCCCCAGGGGCCCAGGCAGCCTGCGATGGCTGTGAGGGGCTGTGCTGTCGGGTGGGCATCCTTGCCCAGTACTAAGACTCGGTGGGAGAGGCCAGGGCACCCCTCACAGGGAGATGGGGGGACCCGAGCCCCCCACCCCCGGCGGGTGAGACCAAACGGGTGGCTGGGGAGTGCCCTCCTCTGGGCCCCAGCGCTGCACACGGCCGGCTCTCAGCCGCTGCGGTCGCCCGCCTCCCTGCTGATCTCTGGTCCTGGTCTGGAGTTATATTTTGATGCCATGAAGACACTTTGTTTATATATAATGTTTATATATTTTAAAGATTTGTGCCAAGAGAGTATATTTAATAAAAATTGAAATGACTTCTGCTCATGTCTCGTCTTCTTTGACTCTGAGCACCTCCTATGCTCCCCCAGGAACTCCAGAAGAGAGTTGACGTTGTTTTGATATATTTGTGAATAAAGTTTTGAATAAAAGGCTTGAATAAAATTTTTTAATTCAATTGTTGCTTTTTGAGTTGTTAATACATATCATGATTTTCCAAAAAAATCATGATAAAAAATAGGTCAGCCTCCCAGTTCCCTCTTGCAGGTGTGTCTCCTCCTGGAGAGATTCTGCGCATACACGTTTGTCCCTTTGGGGACCTACGTGGCTGCCCACAGTGTCAGTCAGGATGGGCTCCTCCGGCTGCAGCTAGCTAGCACAGCCCCAAAGTCCCCTGGGATTGAACAAAGCTTTCTCTCCCCAGATCCCTGCACTCTGGGACTAGCTAAGACATCAGGCCAGAGCAGTCACCTCCTGCAGGCCACCAGAGAGGGTCTTGCAGCAGCAATCAAGCCTCGCCTTGCCGGCAGCCCATTGGCCAGGGCGACCTGCAGGGCCCGCCCACCACGAGGCTGGACGTGGCAGCTGTGTGCGTCGGGCTTGTGAGTCGGGCCGATGGCTGTCTCATTGCCAGCGGTCGCAGTGTTCCCCCAGGACGATGCCCACTGATGAAATTTACCCATCCATTGTGAATAGGCAACTAGATTGTTAGTGAGCTGTTGCCACGACGGGGTCGTCATTCAATGGCGACCGCTGAGCTCGCCCCCAGCCCCCACCACATCCACCCCTGATTTCTGGTTCACATCCCGTGGTCTCATTCCAGCTTCTATGCCTTGGTCAACTCCTCCCCACTCCCACCCTGCACTGTGGCGTCCCTTAATAGTATAGAGATGGGCTCATGGCCCTGTCTAGGCCAGCGACAGTGGGGAAGATGCTTGCTGGTTGCTTCTGAGAAAACTTCCGGAGGCACTCTCTCTCTTTCCGATAGCCTCGGGGGAAGAAACCCCAGCCCAGGTGGATGTTGGGACCACCAACACAAGGAAGGGACTAACTCCAGGGTGAGGCTGACATTGCAGATAGTAGAGCAGAGATGAAGAGAGGAGCCAGATTCTTGGTAACGTCTGGGCTGCTGGATCTAGCTTTACCTGAAGCTCAACTACCTCTCAACTCCCAGCAACGTGAGTCACTTTCTCTGCTTTATTTAAGACAGAGTTGAGTCTTCTGTCACTTTCTGAAGCAAATATCGTTTTATATGTCTCTTTGTGTTCATGTGCTAGTGTATCTATGGTATAAGTTACTAGGAACAAAATTGCTGGGTCAAAGATCAAGGAATAGCAGGGCGCG
>CAUYSK010123893.1:0-11600 GCA_963575035.1 Avahi laniger
AATGTGCCCTTCACCAGAGTAATGTACGTTGTACTCAATAGGTAAGTTGTTTTCCCTCCCCCGTCTCCCAATCTCCCTCCCTCTTAGTTTCCAGTGTCCTTTATACCGCTGTATAACTGTGTGTACTCATCATTGAGCTCTCACTTACTAGTTAGAACACATGGCATGTGTTTTTCCATTCCTGAGATTTAGTTTCATCTAAATGCTGCAAAAGATATAATTTTATTCCTTTTTATGGCTGAGTAGTACTCCGTGTGTGTGTGTGTGTGTGTATATATATATGTGTGTGTGTGTGTGTGTGTGTATATATATATACACACACACACACACACATACCATGGAGGACGTACACACACACACACACACACACACACACACACACCACACACTCCACATTTTCTTTATTCATCAATT
Organism: Avahi laniger; assembly: GCA_963575035.1. NCBI lineage: Eukaryota > Metazoa > Chordata > Mammalia > Primates > Indriidae > Avahi > Avahi laniger. The sequence goes on from CAUYSK010123893.1 coordinate 415, forward strand.
GATGGGCACTTAGGCTGACTCCATATCTATGCAATTGTGAATTCTGCTGCAATAATATTCAGGTGCAAATGTCTTTTTGATATAGTGACTTCTGATGGTGATTTTTGATATAGTGGCTTCTTTTCCTTTGGGTAGACACCCAGTAGTGAGATTGCTAACTTGAATGGTAGGTCTACTTTTAGTTCTTTGAGGAATATACATACTGTTTTCCATAGAGGTTATACTAATTTAAAATACCACTAACAGTGTGTAAGCATTCCTTTTTCACCACATCCATGTCAACACCTATTGTTTTTTGATTTTTTTAATAACAGCCATTCTGATAGGGGTAAAGTGGTATCTCACTGTGGTTTGGGAATTGGTATTTCCCTGATGATTAGTGATGTTGAGCATTTTTTTTTTTTTGGTATGTTTTTGGCCATTTGTCTATCTTCTTTGGAAAAAACTCTTGTCATGTCTTTTGCCTACTTTTTAATGGAGTTGTTTGGTTTTTTCTTGATGATTTGTACAGGTTCTTTGTATATTCTAGATATTAGCCCTTTGTTGGATGTATGGTTTGTGAATATTTTCTCCCATTCTTTAGGTTGTCTATTTATTCTGCTGATGGTAGAAACTGGGTAGAAACTTTTTAATTTAATTAAGTCCCATTTATTTATTTTTGTTGTTGCTGCATTTGCTTCTGGGGTCTTAGTCATAAATTCTTTGCCTAGGCCAACATCTACAAAAGTTTTCCTACATTTTCTTCTAGAATTTTTATGGTGTCATCTCTGATTTCTTTCATCAGTGTTTTGTAGTTCTCCTTGTAGAGATCTTTCAGTTCCTTGATTAGGCATATTCCTAGGCATTATCTTTTCTTTGCAACTATTGTAAATGATATTGAGTTCTTTATTTGACTCTCAGCTTGACTGTTATTTGTATATAGAAACAATACTGATTTGTGTACACTGATTTTGTAATCTGAGACTTTGCTGAATTTATTTATCAATTCTAGGAGTCTTTTGGTGAAGTCTCAGGGATTTCTGGATACAAGATCATATCATTATGGGCAAACAGTGACAGTTTGACCTCTTCTTTTCTGATTTGGTTGTCTTTTATTTCTTTCTCTTGCCCGATTGCTCTGGCTAGGACTTCTAGTACTATGTTGAATAGAAGTGGCCACTGTGGGCACACTTGTATTATTACACTTTTGCGGGGGAAAGCTTTCAACTTTTCCACATTCAGTATGATCTTGACTATGGGCTTTTCATACATAGCTTTTATTATTTTGAGGTATGCTTTTCAATGTCTAGTTTGTTGAGGGTTTTTATCATGAAGAAGTGCTGGATTTTATCAAATGCTTTTCCTGCATGCATTGAGTTGATCATATGGTCTTTGTTTTTACTTCTGTTTATATGGTGAATCACATTTATTGATTTGCATATATTGAACCATCCTTGCATCTCTGGGTTGAAACCCACTTGCTCATGATGAATCATCTTTTTGATGTGCTATTGAATTCAGTTTGCTAGTATTTAGTTGAGGATTTTGCTTCTATGTTCATAAGGAATATTGGTTTGTAGTTTTCCTTGTTTATTGTATTGTTTCCTGGCTTTGGTATCAAGGTGATACTGGCTTCTTAGAAGGAGTTAGGGAGCATTCCCTCCTTCTCAATGTTATGGAACAATTTCAGTAGAATAGATGCCAGTTCTTCTTTGTAGGTCTGGTGGAATTCAGCTGTGAATCCAGCTGGTCTGAGGCCTTTTTTTTGTTTGTTTTTTTCTGGGAGATTTTTTTGTTACTATTTCAATCTTGTTACTTACTGTTGGTCTGTTCAGTATTTATATTTCTTCCTGATTCAGGCTTGGGAAGTTAGGTATTTCCAAAAATTTATCCATTTCCTCTAGGTTTTTTAGTTTTTATGTATAGAGGTTTTCAGAATAGTCATGGATGATATTTTGTATTTCTGTGATATCAGTTATAATGTCTCCTTTTTCATTTATGATTGAGCTTATATGAGTACTTTTGCTTCTATTTCTGGTTAATCTAGCTAGTGGTCTATTGATATTGTTTATCTTTTCAAAGAACCACCTTTTTATTTCATTGATCTTCTGTATTTTGTTTGTTTGTTTCCATTTCATTTAGCTCTGCTCTGAGCTTTGTTTTTTCTTTTTTTTTTCTGTTAGCTTTGGATTTGGTTTGTTCTTCCTTTTCTAGTTCCTTGATGTGTGATATGACGTTGTTAATTTGTGATCTTTCTGTCTTTTTGACCTAAGCATTTAAGGCTATGAACTTCACTGCTTTTTCTGTATCCCATAGATTTTGTAAGCTGGCATACTCATTGATGTTCTGTTCAAAAAAAATCTTTTAATTTCCATCTTAATTTTGTCATTGACTCATGGATTGTTCAGAAACAGATTGTTTAATTTCCATGACTTTGTATAGATTTGAGAGATCCTCTTGGAATTAATTTCTAGTTTTATTCTACTGTGGTCTGAGAAGATACATGATATGATTATGATTTTTTTTGAGACTTCTTTTGTGGCCTAACATATGATCTATCTTTGATGGCATCTCATGTGCTGATGAGAAGAATGTATATTCTGTAGTTTTGGAGTAGAATGTTCTGCAAATGTCTGTTAGGTCCATTTATTCTAGAGTCACAATTAATTCCAGTGTTTCTTTGTTGGTTTTCTGTCACAAAGATCTATCCAGTTCTTTCAGTGGAGTGTTGAATTTCCTGGCTCTTATGATGCTGTTGTTTATTTCTTTGCTTAGATCTAGTAGAATTTACTTTATGAATCTGGGATCTCTTGTGTTAGGTGCATATATTTTTAGGATTGTTATATCTTCTTGCTGAATTGCTCCCTTTATCATTATATAATACTGTCTTCATCTTTTTTAACCATTGTTGATTTAAAGTCTATTTTACCTTATATGAGAATAGCTGCTCCTGCTCACTTTTAATTCCATTTGCATGGACTATGTTTTTGATCTCTTTACCTTGAGCCTATGAGAGTCCTTGCAAGTTAGATGAATTTCTTGGAAACAGCATATACTTGGATTGTGTTTTTTCATCCATTCAGCCAATCTGTATCTTTTCAGTGGAGAATTAAGATCATTTAAATTCGACGTTAGTGTTGGAAAGTGAGATGCTATTCTGTTCATCATGCTGAATGATACCTTGTTGTTTTCCTCCTTGTGCTACTGTTTTCTAAGAGCTGTGAGTTTTAACTTTCAGTTGTTTTCACACTGGTGGGTATCAATTATTCTGTTCCACATATAGAGCACTTCTGGGCATTTCCTGTAGGACAGGTCTAGTGGTGACAAATTCCCTTAGTGTTTGTTTGTCTGGGAAAGACTTTATTTCTCCTTCATTTATAAAACTTAGTTTTTCAGGATTCAAAATTCTTGTCAGGCAGTTATTCTATTTAAAATGGCTAAAAATGGGACTGCAGTCCCATCTAGCTTGTAATGTCTCTCTGCTGAGAAATCTGCTGTTAGTCTGATGGGTTTTCCTTTGTTAGTTAGTTGCATCTAACTAACTTGCAGCTTGTGGGATTTTTCTCTTTCATTTTGGACTCTGGCCAGACTAATGACAATGTGAATTGGTGATGTCTTACTGGCTCTGAATCTTCCATTGTTCAATGACTGTCTTACATCGAGATATCTAAATCTCTTGCAATACCAGGGAAGTTTTCCTCAATTATTCCCTCAAATAGGTTTTCCATGTTTTTTGCTTTTTATTCTTCTCCCTCAGGGATACCTATGATTCTTATATTAGTTCATTTTGCATAGTCTGATATTTCTCTAAATGATTGTTCATTCTTCATTTTTCTTTTTTTCTACATTTTTGACTGACTGGGCTAATCAAAAGCCTTGTCTTTAAGTTCTGAAATTCTTTCTTCTGCTTGGTCTAGTCTGTTGTTAAAGCTTTCTGCTGTATTTTGAAATTCTCTAAATGATTATTTCATTTTTAAATTCTGTTATATCTTTTCTTGTGTTATCTATCACTTTACAGAATTTTTCATGTCCCGAATTATTTTTTTGGTTTCTTTGCGTTGGTTTTCAACTTTCTCATCAATCCCATTCATCTTATTTGTCATCAATATTTTAATTTCCATACCAGGCATTTCAACAATTTCCTTTAGGTTAGGGTCCATTGCTAAAGACCTATTATGATCATTCATGGTGTCAAAACAACTTATTTTTTCATGTTGCTGGAGTCCTTATGCTGGTTCCCTCTCACCTGAAACCTCTTCCCTCAGCACAAAACAGATAAGTTTGTGGTGCACCTGTTCTCCCCTACTGGGAACTCACCTACTTAGTGCAAAGAAGGAAAGGTTGCTGGATGGTACACTTGTGTCCTACTCCAGAGGACTGACCCAGCAGGAGAGAGGTGGATGCACTGAGAGCATGTAATACAGCTGTTCCTCTGCATCATCCCATTCTCCTGTGGTTGTCATAGTCCAAGCCAGTGCTGGAGGTATTCATGCAGAATGGTGGGTTGGTCCCCAGGCCACTATTGGCAGCTCAGGCAGGGGGCTGGTTATGTCCCTCTCCACAGAGGAGGGTCATGTGGGAGTCTGTTCTGTCCCAGTTTCCCCATGGTCATAGCAGCTGGGTGAGGCTATTTAGACATGGGCTGCAAGTGCCAAGCTTGTGGGTGTTCATTCCACTCAGGTCCAGGTGCAGTGGTAGCACATGGCAGAGGTCAGCTGAGGTGAGAAGGGCTACAGCAGCAGATGGGGTATAGAGGCATGTGGAACTTTGTGGCCAAATCATGGCAGCTGGAGCTTTCTCTCTGCCTAGGACAGGTGGCAGCTGCTGCTGCAGTACTGCTCAGGTGGCAGCAATGGCAGTGCTAACCAGATGGCAGCAGAGAATGTTGGGGACCATAAGCATCTCCTCTACTTAGATCACCCAGTGGCAGGGGGTGGCACACATAGCACCCAGTCATGGGACACATGAGAGCACCTAGCTTCCCTGTTCCAGTCCAGCAGGGACAATAGGAAGTCCAACAAGGGTGATGGGAAGGTGGCTGCAATGGAGCCGACTCCTGTGTACACTGGGTATTATGGGACTGAGAGCTCAGAATAGTGTCAGTTGCAGTGACCTGGGATTGGAAGTCAGTGGGACACTGCTAGGCCTGCTCTCTGGTGCAATGTTGCTGCAGTTTCCAAGCAGTTCCCTGATCAGTCCAGAGGCCTGGCTTGGTGAGGGGTCCTCACAGCTTGGGTTGCAGTGTCTATGGTGGGAATGTGGAGCCCAGAATTCTCTCCTCTGACCCTTCCCCATGTGTGGGCACCTTCCCCAGGCACCTTCCAATGCTGCATGGTTCACTCAGCTTCATTCTCCTTCACTTTGGGTGTCTCCATTCATTTCTCTTATGATTCACAATGGTCTCTCTAAGACGATTCATCCATAGGTGAACATTTACTTGCAACTTTTAATCCTCTTGAGAGCAGCGTGTGCAGGCTATCTCTAGTCTGCCATCTTAGCCCCCTCTCTCCTTTATTTTTAAGTGTGTACCTTAAAGAACACGAGAAGGAATCTCAAGTGCCATAGCTATGGCTACCATGTATCAGCCTCTTATTATCAAACTGAAGTTAACTCCTTCCTGGAACAATTAAAGATTCTAATTTCCTATGTAGCAAATAATCAATGAGCACAAACTCCATAATGTATCTGTATTATACTCCAGGAATACAAAAGGAAGTGTCCTGAAGACAGTCTCCCTAAATTAATCCACTTATAAAGAGGAAGACAGACAGATATACAATTATTGGCATAAATAAAAACATATAGAAGCACAGAGAAAGAAATGGCAAAACATGCCTAAGAGAGCTAGGAAAGGAACCAGGTCATAAAGGGTGGATAGAAGTCCTGCATACCCACCAGTGCTTTCAGTGAGAGCACTATTGGCATTTTGGAAGAAGATTTTTAGATTTGGGGGTCTGTCCCATACATTAAGTATGTTTGCTATTGTATATTTTAAAATATCATGTGGTATACAATAAGTATATACAATAAAAGAAAACAATAGTTGTAAAGTGATGGTAAAATCATCACATGTAGTATATGTGAACCATGAATTCTTGTATACTCAAGTCCCATGGTTGGCCTCGTAGAACCCCTATATACAAAAAAGCAGCCCTCTATATAGGTGGTTTCTCATTTTTCAGTAGATATTTGGTTGAAAAAAATTGTATAACTGGACCCACGCAGGTCAAATTTGTGTTGTTCAATGATCAACTGTACATTGTTATTAACTATAGTCACCATGTTCTACAACAGACCTCTTGAACTTATTCATCCTAACTAAAATTTGGGATCCTTTGACCAACATCTCCCCAACTTACCCACCCTACCACCAGGCTCTGGTAACCACCATTCCACTCTCTACTTCTAAGAATTCAACTTTTTTAAGTTCCACATATAGGTGAGATTACATAGTGTTTGTCTTCTGTGTGTGACTTATTTCATTTATCATAATGTCTTCCAAGTTCATATAATTGTAGCAAATGACAGGATTTCCTTGTTTTCTAAGGCTAAATTTACTTCGTTCTTCATTCATCCATTCATGGAGACTTAGGTTGATGCCGCAATAAACATGGCAATACAGATATCTCTTCAACATACTAATTTCATCTCATTTGAATATATACCTAGTGGGATTGCTGGACCAATATAGGTGTTCTAATTTAATTTTTTGAGGAACTTCCACACTACTTTCCATAAAGGCTATACTAATTTACATTCCAACCAACAGCCATCACTTTACAACTTAACAATCACCAGTTTAAAAAGACATTTTCCCTGTTTTACAGATGGGGAAACTAAAACAGCTTATGTAACGTTACACTGAATGACAGAATGAAAATTCAAACCCAGGTTTTCTGATTCCTAAGACTCTGTTAAATGAACATGTTAAATAGGTCATCAATGAAGATGTTACAACTGCTCAAGGTAATGACAGGAATTGAACTTATGAAGAAAACTGTAAGGGTCAAAGTTCTAAGATAACATGGCAGAGAACAGAAAGGCAAGGATGATTGTACCTACAAAGATAGGAAAGTATATGCATAGATTTTAGAAGTAGGAGGGTGTTGACATTATGTTGTAGAATCATAGACTAGATGCCGGGGTAGAGAGTAAGAAGCCTGGGACATCGCCCCAGGTCCAGAGTGTGCAGAAAGTGGAATAGGCAAGAATGAGCATCCTCTGATTGAGTGTAATTTGAAAACAATTATCCAAATCTATACCCCCTTTCTATATTGGTATTCATGTACTCAAATTTCCTTTTTGTACTGCAACACTAAAGTAAACCATTTATATTTACTTTAGTCTTCCCTTCTGGTTTAGAATAAAAAGACTTCATTGTTTTTTTTTTTCTAACTTTTCTTTGAAATGTTTTCAATTTGCTGACATTTCTCTGGTATTTTTGGTACTTACAAATCAACTCAGTATTACAGATCCAGGTGTACCAGTGCTATCTATAGAAGAACTATAATGATCTTCTTGCTCCGCAATGTGAAATAAGAAATGGACAGAACTCCAAATGATATAGGCAATATCACCATAATCAACATGAAGAAATAATTTGGTTAAATGAAATGCTTGATAAAAATAATTTATTGCAAATCTGATTACATCTGCTGGACAGTTTAGAAAGATGCCAACAAATAACTTTTTCTATAACAAAGATGACTGATCATTAAGAAACCTCATTCCCAATCCAAATGTAGGTGCTGAGCCATGCTCACCCCAAAAAGGGAAATACACCTGCATCCTCATTCCTCAGCCTATGTAAGCCCAGTGTATAATTATTTAGATGAGAAAAATTTTAAACATTTTCCTCAAATAATGTCTCTAATCCCATTTATTTATTCTCTTTGACCAGTAACTGCACTACTTATAGGTAACCAAGGCCTACAGCAAGGTTCACTTTGTAGTTCAAGGCCTTCTTCTGAGGAAAGCAAAGGGAAGAGCCACTACATTGAGCCAGAAACAAATGCAAAGAACCATGGATTTGCATTTGTCATCATACAAGAATAAAGGCCAAGGTATTAACTCAATTAAGAAAGCAAAAACTGGGTAAAAAGAGATAAAATTATGCTGTGGGCTGAGCTTGGTGGCTCATGCCTATAATCCCAGTATTTGGGAGGCTGGGATGGGAGAATTGCTTGAAGCCAGGAGTTTGAGACCAGTCTGAAGAGCACAGTGAGACCCAGTCTCTACAAAGAATTTAAAAATTAGCCAGGCTTGGTGGCACACACCTAATAGTCCCAGCTACTTGGTAGGCCAAGGCAAGATTGCTTGAGTCCAGGAGTTCCAGTTTGCAGTAAATTATGATTACGCCACTACATTCCAGCCTGGATGACACAGCAAGACCCCTGTCTCAGAAAAATAAAAATAAAAATGATGCTGTGCCTGACCTAGCTAGGCTCTGTTGCTATGGCTCTTACTATGGTATCTCCAGGGTATGATGAAAGCCAGAAACTACTAAGGGCCAAAACCAGTCCCCTTAGCCATAAGTAACTAAAAATGAGGAACAGGCAAGAACTTCATCTATATCTTGTCCCAGAAAGGATCTAACCCACAACCCAAAAATGTCAGAGGAAAGGAAATTCTAAATATCAATCCCATTTGACTCTCAAGACATGTGCAAATCATCTCCTCTTCATTTTTCTCTCTGAAACAACCATGTAATCACACTTTTTTTAAATAGGAAATGTCAAGGGGAGGCTAAAATTTAAAGAAACGTAGATTTCATTAAATTACAATAAATGTAATCCTGATTAACTCTGTTCACTATATTTACCAAATGGATAGAGAATTTCAAAGATCAATGATTACTATACAAAATGGCAGTAGATCAAGACCAAAGTTCAATCTCTCCTTCAGAGACTGTGATGGTGAAAATAAAATATTAGGGAGAAATGAGGTTACAAATAAGAAAAAATATGCAAACCTACAGATCATAAACAAACAATGTAGTGTGTTATTTTGAACTTTTTCATTGAGACAAGCAAAAATAAACCACCTCTTACCTACCCTTTCTACTATTTTTCTTTTCTGTTGCAATTTATGGGCAGGTTCAAACTGAAGACACAGCCTTTTATTAATACTCTTGAAGTTTAAAGCAAATTTTTTGTGTCATATAAAAACTAGAGGATCATTAACATGAATGTGTTAAATTTTTGAAAAAGAAAAAAATTTTTTCCTACAAAAAAAGGATAGGTATATTTTTAAAAGGGCATTTACATTATATAAAAAGAAACAGTAACAGAGAATAAAATTGATATTTTAAACTACAGGAGATTACATGGCCTTTTACAATATAAAGAAATTTTTAGCAAGCATTGGATATTTCAGAACAAAACATAATCCTTTTAAAAAGAAATGTTTTCTCTGCAAAAAGAAACTTACCTCAACTAGGGAAGGCCCATCCTCCCAAAAGAAACAAAAATTATTTCTTATTCACTACACTTCAGGTATTAGGTAAAAAAATAAAATTATCTCTTGAAAAACTGGGATTAATTGTGTGTGTGTGCACGCACACATGTGTGGAATCTTTCACTAGAATCCGGTTTTAGAGAAAATTGAGGATTTTTTTCACAGATGACTGTCTCTCATTGGGTTTTTCTATTTAGGGGTCAAATGTGAGAAAAACGAAGTAGAACTACATTGTGATATAAATTCTATGGAATAACAACTGAAATATCAAATGAACTTCAATAATAAATATCAGCAGTGTTAATGTCGGTCACTGGGATTGAGTGTATTCATTTCATTCTAGTTAAACTAATTAAATTAAATTGAGCAGTCAATTCAGTCAACCAACAAATTAGTTGTGTAGAGATAGAAAAACATGACTGTTTATTTTCTCTAAATGTTTTTGCATTTTCACTGAACTAACCCAGAATCTAGTTGTTTTAACACCTTTCTTGGAAAACATATTTTAACCCATGATCAAATACGGTGGAAATATTTTAAGAATGCATGTGTATGTGTGTTTTTGTGTGTGTGTACGTGTTGGGAAGGGCCACATCTCTAGTTGTTTTATTTACATGGATATTTCAAATTTGAGATAGGTCCTTATCAGACATGGCTGACAGGAGTATAAATTGGTTCAATCTTTTGGAATATCAGTATCAAAAAATGCAAATGAACTAATCCTTTGACACGACAGTCTCTTTCTAGGGATTTTTCCTACAGATGTAATTGCCCATGTGGAAAACAACTTAGGTACAAGGATATTTTCTGTAGTCATAAGGTATTAGTAAAATAACAGAAAGAAACTAAATGTACAGCAAGAAGAGGTTGCTTAAAGAAACTATGGCACATCCATATAGACACAATAAGAACAAGGGTACTGATATAGAATAATCTCCAAGATGTATGATGTGAAATAAAATACAATGCAAAACGTTTACTTTAGGTAATTCTAAAAGTAAAAATTAAAACCATAAACCTTCCAGAAGAAAATCTTCATAACTTAAGGGAATGCAAAGATTTCTTAAAGAGGACATAAAAAACACTAAGTATAAAAGAAAAAAATGACAAATTTGACTTAAATGAAGTTTAAAAGTTCTTATCAAAAGACACCAGTATGACAGCAAAATGGTAAGTCACAGGCTAAGAGAAAATATCAACAATGCATATATCTGACAAATACTTATCTCCAGAATACAAAAAGAAATCCTTTAAATCACTGAGAAAAAGACTAGCACTCCAATAAAAACAATGGAAAAGACTTCAACATATAGTTCACATAGATATCCAAATGGCCACTAAGCATACAAAAAAATGTATTAACACATCTTTATTCATCGGAGACATACAAATTCAAATCACAATGAGATACCACCACATACCCACAAAAATGCCTAAAATTAAAAAGACTAGCACTGTCAAGACTTGTGAAGATAATTAAAACTCTAAAAGAGTATAAATTGGTACCATTCTGGAAAACTGGCTACACACATCTAAACTGTGACTAATCAGTTTCACTCCTTGGTATACACCAAGACAAATGAGTGTGTATGTCCAACAAAGGTATTCAGAAAAATGCTCAATTTTATTCATAACAGGAAAAAACTGGAAACTCTAGTGTTAATCAAAAGAACAGTGGAGGAATTGTGGTATATTCACACAATGAAATATCATATAGCAATAAAAACACACCATTAATACATACAACAATT
>CAUYSK010123894.1:0-25045 GCA_963575035.1 Avahi laniger
ACATGTGGTGCTTGTCTTTCCCTTCTTGGGATACCTCACTTAGTAGAATGTGTTCCAGCTCTATCCAGGAGTATACAAGAAGTGCTATATCACCATTGTTTCTTAAAGCTGGATAGTACTCCATGGTATACATATACCACATTTTATTAATCCACTCATGTGTTGAAGGACACTTGGGTTGTTTTCACATCTTTGCAATTGTGAATTGTGCTGCTATAAACATTCGGGTGCAGGTGTCTTTTTCATAGAGCGACTTTTGTTCTTTTGGGTAGATGCCCAGTAGTAATGGGATTGCTGGATCAAATGGAAGCTCTATTTGTATCTCTTTAAGGTATCTCCATATTGCTTTCCTCAGAGGTTGCACTAGTTTGCAGTCCCACCAGCAGTGCATGAGTGTTCCTATCTCCGCATCCACGCCAACATTTATAGTTTTGGGACTTTTTGATAAAGGCCAGTCTCACTGGAGATAAGTGATATCTCATTGTGGTTTTAATTTGCATTTCCCTGATGATTAGAGATGTTGAGCATTTTTTTCATATGTTTTTTGACCATTATTCTGTCTTCTTTTGAAAAGTTTCTGTTCATGTCCTTTGCCCACTTTTTGATAGAGTCGTTTGATTTTTTCTTGTTGATTTTCCTGAGTTCTAAGTAGATTCTGTACACCAGATTCTTTATATAAATTTAAATAATGAAGCAGAAAAAAGAAAGCGTACAATAGGGAGAAACCTAAAAGAGAAATCTAATGTTTTTCCCATAAGGAATAAAAGGTGAGACTGTGGCTTTGCTTTGTTCTGTTTTCTGGCTCCTGTCCCACTGTGGTCTTAACCCACGTGCCTGACCACTGTTCTGGACCCCACTAATGCTTTGCAGTTCCCCGCACAGACACCTGACACTTACTCTCAGCCCTGCCCACGTCCCTTGCTATCTTTTGCCTCTCCGTGAGGACAGAGGCTGCCTCTCTCATTTCTGTTGCCCTAGCGCTTGTTGCAGTCCCAGAGAAGTTATACAAGTAGTAACATTTTTGGAACCCTTAACATGTTTTAGCTTCTTTCTCTCCATCTCTCACTTAATCCTTCCAGCAATTCTATTTCATCCTCATTTGACAGATTTAAAAACTGAGGCACAGAGAGCTTCACTCACTTAACAAGTAAACAGCAGAGCCAGGATTCAAGTGGAATGCAGGGGGATTCCTGACTCCAGATCCCGGCTCCTACACACTCTGCTAGGGACAGCCAACAGCTACAATAAGAGCTCCACGTTGTGGTATGATTCCATGTGGGCACACGCACAGAAACAAAAATTTCACAAAGCAATATTACCCTGTGCTTCTGTGCTCTAATATTTTCTATTATAGCCTTCAATTCTAGTTCATAAAAACACAAAATCATGGCCACAAGCCACAAAATTGATTTCATGATCTGTTGGTTTCACCTGCAGTTTGCAAAACACTGTGTGCCTCACCGTCCTCCCTGCTTGGCTGGGCTCCTGCTGCCTGTCAGCCCCATGCAAGGAGCCTCATTTATATTAGCGATTCTCACAGCAGCCTTGCAAGGTGGGTAGTCTTAGCCCCATTTTCCAGGCAAGAAACGAAGGCTTGGGGAGATTTATATAATAACTTACCTTGAAGCAAACAGCCAGTAAGTAGTAGAATCAAAACTCAGGACTATCAGACTCCAAATAATTACTTTTTTCAGTAAATGTTTGTGGAACACAGTGACGTCAGATATTTTACCCATTGTTTTTCTGTCTTCCCCACTTTAAAAAGATTCCCAAAAACCATAACCAAAGAGAATAAATACAGAGCAAAGTCAAAAGACCCAGAAATTTATTCCTCAATTGGACAGATAGGTAGTTTTGAAAAACTGAATCGTTTGTGATGTTTTTTTGCCAAAAACTTCGAGTGACACTCAGCACTAAAAGAAAATTATTTTAGAAACAGTCTATTCACTTATGTTTCATGAGCTAGCAAGCCTCAAGAGGAGAAAGTCCAAACCTTACCTTGTGGGAGCTCAGAGCCCTTTGTCTTACATTGTCTTGCTGGCTGCAGAGATAGAACTCCGCACACTGTGGGTTGCCTGAAGGTTCCTGATCTGCAGTGCAGAAGGCATACATCCCTCTTCCCTGGAATGAGCGGGAAGCAGGGTTGCTTGTGTCTGCACCCTGATTGAGGAAACCTAGAAAGTTTGGAGCAAATATAGCAAACAGGGGCAGCAAGTGCTGTTTCTTTGAGCAAGTGGATTTAGGTGAGTCAGGCCTGCACCTCTTTATCCCGAGATGGAGCAGCTTCTGTGCTTTCTCTCTTCCAGGCTCATCCCCTTAGTTTATAGTTCAGCATCCTCCCACACTCTTAACCCCACCGTGAACAATTGAGAATTACGGGTTAAGTGGTAGCAGCGCAGACTTCGGAAGGCACATACACCGTCATGGGCCAGTCCTGGAATCACTTTAAAAATCAAATTCTGTGTGCTTAAGAATGTACTCTCAATCTGTGTTTGAAATTTCAAGAAGCAGCAAATAGTGAAAACAGAACAGGTAGCTGAGATGTATGTTTCTTTTGTGCTCATCACCCAAATTGGTTAAATACGCTCCCCAAAGAGAACACCAAGGTGAGACTGTGTTCAGAGAATAGCTTCCTTATCTGCAAGGATCTGAAAAATGGAATTTCAAAACTTTTGGATGGATATTTTACACCTAGAGCCCTCATTCTATTGGCACAAAGAAAATGTTTTCAACTGAGAAAACTCCATGCAAAATTCCATGCAAATTCAACATTCATGATAGCACCCTAAGGGCAGGCACACATCAACAGCTATAATCTTTGTCATGATGAAACAGATTCATTTTGTATATTTAATAGATTTCTTTTGGTATCAAAGCAAAAGCTAGGTACTTTTTCAGCAGCCCACTGCTAAAAGTCTTCTGCCGTTTTGGTATTTTTATTCCCTGAGTTTACTTCAATAGGTTGAAAAGGTTAACCTGAGCTGTGTCTCTTTAAGACTTCTTTTTTATTACCTGATTTTCTTTCCTTTTTTTTTTTTTCTTTTTAAGAACAAAACTCAAAGAGAAAAAGAGGTAGGTATGCTGTTACTAGTAAAGAAATACAATTGGATTCTGGCCTAATGCAGTGGGTCCTTTGTTTCTGCACACTGAAATCTTCATTAAAGCCCAGGGAACTGCTCCCTGGAGCTGGTGACCTTTTTGTGTCTAAAGAAGACTTTACATGACTTAAATTCTTTTTCCTTTGTTGGCAAACAATGTTCTTTTCTTCTGAGAATGGATGATGATCAGTTTATTTGAAGGGTACAGGATTGAAAAAAAAAAAAAAGAAGGAAAGCAAGATTTAAAGTGAGTTCAGGTGATCTCTCATTCTTGAGCTAGGGAGATGAGCTGCCTTTATTAAACGTCCTCAGGTTAAATGCAGCTCTTACAACATCAGGAAACAGCAGTAGTAGCTACTGCAGAATGTATATTTTAGGGGATGGATGTTTCCTGGTTTGGGACCCAAAAAGATTAGGGTAAAGTGAAGTGTGCTTTATCTTGCCTGTTTGTAACTATTCGTACAGTTTTTGTCTTGGTCTCAGGTCGTTTTAAGTATCTGAAGGTTAGTGGGTAGAGTTTCTTCTGGAGATAATGAAAGGTTTGTCTTCCAGTGATATATACAAAAGCTCTGGGAAGACTGTAGTTTTCAGTCCTGCAGTTGTATTGAGGGATTATCAATTTACTACACTACATACTTTGATTCAGACTGGCCATTTCTGGGTCACATGCCTAATAGGAACTTCTCTTATGTTAGTAACACAGGAAAAAATTACTGTTGAATATGGAGCAAGGATATAAAAAACGAAGTATGAACTCTGAACAAAAACCAGATTTGATACTAGTGTCCCATTTAATATATTACATTCCACAAGATCATTTGTTTTCCTGACTATATCATCCCAGCTAACCAGAGGTTAAAATAAAACTCTTATTAAATGAGACTTAAATATGTACCTTCAGAAAAAATATACTTAGCCTAATAAATTTTGTGTCTGTTTACATGAAGGTTGTATGTCCTACCATAAATCTCTACTCTGAATTGTTCTGCCTACAAACATTTTTACAACACTTATTTATAAGATAAGTTTATTAACTTCATTGTATGGAGGTAGGTGCTTTAAATAATAATATCTATCAGAAATGATAATTAATTTGACCCTTATCTGCTCTTGCAGTATGTGTCTACTATGAGCACTTTATTACCTTTTGAAGATAATATAATGGTTCTTATTTGGCAAGGGAATGAAAGTAGAATGAGTAGAAACCAAAATGAACACCAGGCATAAAACACATTGGCATATTAAAACAAACATTGTTAACAAATTGCCTACTGGTTTTAAAGAAAAATATAGCTTCAATCAGTTAATGTTTTATTAAATCATTCTCCTCATTCAACAAGTTTTGATTGAAATTTTGCTCATTATGAAATATATATTTGGCATGTCATAACAAAGAAAAATACTCTCATTTACTAAACTTTAATGTCTAATACTGCTATATAAACACCAGTAATTGCCTAATATTTCCCTTCAAATTGATGACATAGATTTAATTAGGGACCCTATGACAGTGGGAAATGCTGAAACTTAAGTTCTCTCTTTTTATGGCAATTGGCAGTGATTTGGTGATAGTGGGCAGAGTGTCTGAGGTCAGTGCTGAGAGCACAGCCTTAAGCCACCGCAGACATTGTGGGGGAACTCGGAGTAAACAACTCAAAGGTCATGTGAAGCATCTTTAGTTCCCAATCTTTGGAGAGATTCATCTATTTCTAGGAGTTTCCTAAAGGGAACAAGGTGAGGAAGGTGATAGGCACGAGCTGGATCATGGAATAGGGGATCGGACTTAAAGTATGTAGTCCTGTGCCTGTTCCTTCAAACCACCAAAACCACTGTTCCCAGATATCCTTAAATGTGCCAATACTATGAACCGTTTCATTGGTTAACAAAGGAAGAAAGGTCAGGCTTTAAACAGCAAAGGAATTTTTTCAGAGATTGTCTTAGGTATCTTCTCTCCGGAGTGTGCTGTGAAAACCCAGGTGGATACCCTGTCAAACCTAGACAGACTTGTTACCTGATGTGATTTTGATCTATGAGCGAAACCTGAAGGGAAATCAAGTTCAGGTGATATAAGCTATTGTGGACAGGAAATGGACCTGTCTTTTTTTTTTTTTTTTTTTTTTTGAGACAGAATCTCACTCTGTTGCCCAGACTAGAGTGCAGTGGTGTCATCATAGCTC
This sequence comes from Avahi laniger, assembly GCA_963575035.1. Classification (NCBI taxonomy): domain Eukaryota; kingdom Metazoa; phylum Chordata; class Mammalia; order Primates; family Indriidae; genus Avahi; species Avahi laniger. Next base: position 5,276 of record CAUYSK010123894.1, read on the forward strand.
ACTGCAACCTCAAACTCCTGGGCTCAAGCAATCCTCCTTCCTCAGCCTCCCAAGTAGCTGGGACTATAGGCGCGTGCCACCATGCCTAGCTAATTTTTCTATTTTTTGTAGAGATGCGGTCTTGCCATTGCCCAGGCTGTTCTCGAATTCCTGGCCTCAAGCGACCCTCCCGCCTCGGCCTCCCAAAGTGCTAGAATTACAGGTGTGAGCCACCATGCTCAGCTTGGACCTGTCATTAACATTAGTAAAGAGACCAACCTCTCATGGCTCCAGATGGGCTCAAAGCCGACTTGACTTCTTACCCTGTCCACTTTCATCCCCTTTATCTCCTGAAACATCCATTCTCAAAGAGTCTCTCAGTTTTGCCCCTGAATAGAAAAGACTCCCCACAATTAGCACCCTCTTGGGGAGATGGGAGGAGCATGAGAGAGAGAGAGAGAGAGAGAAAGAGAAATAAAAAGAACCATGGGTGGCAGCCTTCCCTTACTTGGCCGCTTGTTTCTGCGAACCTGTATAGACAATGAATGGAGGAGAAATTACCCAGATATTTGGAATATTTAAGTTGATAATTACAAAGAGTAAGGTTTTTTGTTTGTTTGTTTTGTTTTGTTTTAGTGTGAAATAAGTAGAATGATGGTTATTTCCCTTCCAAGAAATTCCCATTATTGCTTAGATGGTTGTTGGTCTTTGATCCTAAATTCAGTAGTTTTAATGGGAGACCTCAAATGTGGCTCTCATGATTTTTCAGTTCAATTCAGTAATCATTTGGAAACATCGTATGACCTGTAATTTTTTTCTCAATGCTTTTAGGACATATGGGTCACTTAATCAACTTTGTGCAAATAAAGTGCACAGTTCAGTATTTTTTTAATATTTATCCTTGTTGCCTGCGTTGCTAGAAAAACTAATAGAACTTTTAAACATCCTACATAAGCCCGTGTACAAGATTCTCTCTTGAAATCCAGAAGGAGGCCAAGAGTCATTCAGTTGTGAGCTCTTTGATCAGATGAGTAGGGACAGCTATTTGAATTAAAATAATTTTATTATGATGCGCTTCTCAGTGGGCGTCAGGTTACCCTGCTCTTTTAGTTACTAATGACGTCCTGTGAAGCGTGTTACCCTGATGCACAGAAGATGATGTGGGGATTCGCTGATGGAAAAGCAGAGGCCATTCCTTCAGGAATAGAGGTGCCACTGACCCCACTCGTTTATATCTCTTCTGGACAAACATCTGAATGTCCCATTCTTTTTTTTTTTTTTTCTCTTTTTTGTTACATAAAATTTATTAACGTTAACTTAATAACTATATATTATACTGTTTTTTTTTTTAACCAACTCCTTTTTTTTTTTCATGTGATGTTTTGATACAGGCATACAATGTGAATTTACCAAATCAGGGTAATTGGGGTATCCAGCACCTCAGGTATTTATCTCATTTCTTTGTGTTAGGAACATTTTGTGAATGTCCCATTCTGAGGTGTGGAGAGATCCCCAATCCTGGAGGACTATTACTTTGAGAAAATGCCCTAATTTATTCTTCAGTGCAAATTGGAAAATATTTAACAATTTTGCTTTGAAGTACAAACTTCAACTTAGCATGCTGTTGGTATTTTCCAGTATCACATCACGGTTTACAATTTCTACAGCTCTCTTGATATAAACTTTCTCAAATAATTATATCCTTGTATGTCGCGTTTCAGCAGCTATTACCAGGAAAGCATTTGTGCAAATCAGGTCTTCCTTTTTCTTCCTTATTTTCTTCTTAAGATGACACACTGCAACCATTTCTTTTGTTAGTGTTCAGTGGTCTGGAAGATATTTTCCAACGTACTTTGCAAAATGAAAAATTAATTTGTAAACAGGTATTTGCAGCCCTATAATATTGATTATTGTGAATTTTGTTTTTTTGTATTTTAATTCTATTCTGAAAGTTAGCATTGGAATAAAATGAAAAGGTGCTACGGTAATGACGTTCACTATTTTGGGCGTTTAGGAACCTGTTTTGTTTACTGGAACAATGAGGAAAAACCTGGATCCCTTTAATGAGCACACAGATGAGGAGCTGTGGAATGCCTTAAATGAGGTAATTTATCAAATGTAATTATCTGTATACTTTGTTAGCATCAGCATATATATATGTACATTTATAGCATTGCAGATAATTAAGCGGAGCTTATTGGTTTAACTAACTTTGTTCGTTACCCAGGAGAATATTGAGGACATGGATCTACTTAAAATGTGTATATTGATGATAGGGGAAACCAAAATAAAATGTCTCACATTCTCAATAAAATCTCTCTCATTCTCCTCCTGTATCTCATCCCAAACAACCTTATATGTTTTTATTTGTCCTTAGCAGAGCACTAAACTACAAGTTGTATTCATGGGTTCAGATTCTCCTGGTGATTAAGCTAGCGTATAACATTTATGTTACTGCTCTGTTCTTAGGAAACATCTTGTAAGTGAAGACAATAATAGTTTTTCTTTATTAACTGAAAGATAAATAATTATGAAGTGCTTTGAAGTTTTATAAGAAAGTGTTTGTAAAGGTAAATTATACAGCTAGAATGTGATAATAATTCTTGATTGGCAAATGTAATTTTAATGATGCAGAGTAAATGCAGGTAATAGAATTCTGTAGGCTTTGCTAAATTTTTATACCAGTATGTTGATTTCTAAAGTATTTTCTATTATTTGTGTAATGGTCCCCTTTGGAGCACTTCTTGGAATTTCTTCACCCATGCATGGAAAGGATGAAAAGGTGGTGTTCATTTGTGTATTTTAACACTAATGAATGTTCATGTTCACCCTAGTTCTGCAAATTAATTCTAAGCTACTTGTTGATGGAAACGCTATTGTAAGGTTCTAGCTCAGTCTCTTACTTTTTAAAAGTAAGCATTTAATAAATATGTATTGAATGATTGATTTCTTCATTTCAGAGAATTGTGGCTTATTTCTTTAAAAAAAAAAAGTAACAATCACAGTGACCAATTCGTTACCATTGTTATTGTCATTGTTGCCCTTCCAGGAATAGCTCTGAAATCTTTAATTATAGATCGGTTTTGACTGTGAGCAAGCAGATTTGTAGGCCTGACAATTTCCACCAGCAATTCTTGTTTCTGAAGGCATGTCCAGTGCCAAGTCTTTACTCATCCACCCTGCTTTGCAGCAACTGTGTGGATTTTATTTTCCTAAATTGCATCAATTCCTTCACCTTCTTCTACTTGAAAATAGTTGACCTCTGATTCCGTTTAAGTTTTCGAGTCTTTTTACAATGAAATTCTAGAAGCTAGGAGGAGGGGAGACAGTTGACCATCTAATGTAAAGGAAGCTAATTGAGCCCCTGCTCTTGATCTCACAGGACAAGTTTAATAGTGAAATTGTGATACACCTTAAAAGAACAAGAATTACTAGTAAAGTATTTTTCTATTTGCTTTAGACCTTGAGATTTCTCATCACAGATTCTCAGATAGTAAAATTACTTTAGAAACACACTGCTCCGTGGACAGTGAAGAAATGTTATTGGGAGACAGTCCTATTAAAAACCATCGTAGAAACTTGGCTGTAACTTATACTTACTTTATCTGTGCTAGCTAAAATTAAAATAAAATTTAGTAGCCTCTTAGAATTCTAAAAATGATGGTGGTGGAAGGCAGATGATGCCAAGGTCTGCCTTCATTTAAACTGCATTTGGAGCTTTCAGGAAATGGAAATAACCATGCACGCACTCTGAGGCCTGGCTGCAGAGTATATTGAGTGGTTTCCATGTGTTGCTCTGGAACTGGCCTCAGAGCTTTAGTGATACCTCTTTTAAGTGAGAAATTATCCCATCATTGTCTTTCTCTGGAATTTTTTATGACATTATAGGATTTTCCTTGAAGGATTTGGTGGGGTTTCTAAAAATTAGGAAGCAACAGTGTGGTTACATTGTGATTCCAGCTGTTCTTAATCATACACATATTCTGGAACCTATACCTAAGAAAGTTACCAAGCACTGCTTACTTAGAGGTAATAAAACAATGAATGGTGTTTTGTTTTCTTTACTCGTTGGTTTTTCTGAATTTTCCAAATTTTCTTTAGTGCATGTACATTCTTTTATTATCTACATGAGGAAGAAAAGGGCAAGCACTCCCAGCAGATGAAACACTATGAATTTTTCACAGTAATAATTAGAGTTTCGTGACCACAAGTTTATGGAGGCTGGGATCATTCTGATAGGTCAGGGATTCTTCCCCTGGAGTCCTTGGGATCACAGGTTCTTTTGACGGATGATTCAGAACTTCATTCCAGGGAATTGTAAGCATGAAGCTGTGTGTGTGTGTTTGTCTGGGGAGACATCACACACACAGGATTCAGCACCACGTCTCCAGTGCCTTTCAAGTTCTTCTGGATTTCTCTGTCACATTCTATCTGCTGTCTCCATGGCTTTCTTCTTTCTATTATATCCAAACCAGGGCAGCGTAACTGTATTAGTGCATTTGCATTGCTTACTATAAAGAAAATACCTGAGGCTGGGTAATTTATATGGAAAAGAGGTTTTATTTGGCTCATGATTCTGCAGACTGTACAAGCATGGTGTCAACATCTGCTTCTGATGAGGGCTTCAGGGAGTTTCCATTCAAGGTAGAAGGCAAAGCAAGAGTAGGTATGTCACATAGTGACAGGAAGTAGTGCCAGACTCCTTTAAACAACCAGCTCTCACACGAACCAATAAAGCAAGAACTCACTCATTACCTTGGAGAGGGCACCAAGCCATTCCTAAGGGATCTGCCCCCATGACCCAAACACCTCCCACACCATGCCCCATGTTCAACACTGGGAATCAAATTTCAACATGAAATTTGGAGGGGCCCATCATCAAACCATGTCAGTCATCCATTCTACAACTTCCATGGTTGGTACAGGACCTGTTGTCATTTGGAAACTCCCCTTAAGTAGACTGGAAATCACACTGAGTTAGCCTGTAACATGCTGCCAAACTGGACGTGGGAGCTTGAACTCAGTAGAGTTGGCTTGAGATTCATTAAGAAGGCAATACTGGTTTTTTGTCTTCTTGAACTACTTCAAATAAAAAGAAAAGGGGCTTTTTATTTCTTTAAAATTGTCTTATTTCTTCCTCCCCCTTCTCCCTTGGAGAGGGTGGTTCCAGAGATACGGAGAGGGAGGTTTGGCATCCAGAAGGGAGACAGTGCTGTGGATGTTACCCATCTCATCTTGGTCCTTTTTAAGAATATGCTGAAAATTGTCTTGATTACTGGAAAAATAGTCAGTTGTGAACTGAAGAAAGTTTACTATTCATAGAATTAGTACCAGTTACTAAAAAGTAATGGCAGCTCTATAAATGTAAGCAGTGACTAAAGACCGAAGCAGTTTATCAGAAAAAGGTCAAAAGATCGCAGTAGATAAAACTCAAAGTGAATCACCAGCATGTTATTTCTGTTAAAAAAAATCTTTAATACTGGGAGATACGATTAAGAGTAGGTTATGTCATGTCAAAGTGGTGAAGAAATCATCTAGTTATGTTCAACATTGATAGCATCTCTGTTAGAATACAAGTGTGTCTTGTATTCAGGAAACCACGATGCAGAAATCTGAACATCAGCAGTGCACACGTCCTCCGGGCCTCGTTTCCTCCACCCCCGGCACCTCCATTTCCCCCAGGCTGTGTGTTCCGGGGAATGGGCTCCCCAATTCCTGCATTGACCCTTGGCTTTGTTCTAATAAAAGCTCGTCCCCATCTGTTGATTTGCTTTTGATCGCATTTCAGTCTCTCGCATCACCCTTTCTTTTTGAAAAGTCAGAAAGTTCCAGAAAAACATGGACACAGACTTTGACATCCATGTGAGTCTCCTGTGAGGGGCGTGGGCACCTGGTGGATTCAGTGCACATAGTTACTTTGAACACGTCTATGTTGATAGAAATGGAATGTCTTTTAAGTTCAGTTTCTTTAGTTTTTCTATAGTTTACTATTTTTCTAAGCTTAAAAATAACCTGAAATACTCTATACTGAGATATATGGTTTCAAATAGTGTTATTTGATCAGTTTGTCTAAAGTTCTGACTTTTTTAAAATGTAGAAAACATAAAGCTTTCTATACGTTAAAATGTGATGTTATATCTTGGGACCAATTAGTTTTTATAAGGAATATATTTCTTTTACAATAATATTTAATAATAAGATGATATTTTATATAAATTCTATATCCATATGGATTTAATTTCTAATTTATAAGAACAGACATGTCACAAAATGAGATATAGTGTGACTTCATGGATACATTTAAAAAATATTTATTGGGAGCATTTTACCTAGGCATTGTAGATTCTGAAGGTATATCAGTCATCAAGAGACATGAAGTCCCTACCTTCTTGGAGCATAAATTCTTTTTTTTTTTTTTTTTTGAGACAGAATCTCACTGTGTTGCCTGGGCTAGAGTGCCGTGACGTCAACCTAGCTCACAGCAACCTCAAACTCCTGGGCTCAAGCGATCCTTCTGCCTCAGCCTCCCGAGTAGCTGGGACTACAGGCATGCGCCACCATGCCCGGCTAATTTTTTCTGTATATTTTTAGTTGTCCGATTAATTTCTTTCTATTTTTAGTAAAGACAGGGTCTCACTCTTGCTCAGGCTGGTTTCGAACTCCTGAGCTCAAACAATCCGCTTGCCTCGGCCTCCCAGATTGCTAGGATTACAGGCGTGAGCCACCGTGCCCGGCCATAAGAAAGTTTAATTTTTAAAACTTTTTAGAAGCGGGATCTCACCATGTTGTCCAGGGTGGAGTGCAATGGTTACTCACAGATGCACTCATAGCACATGATAGCCTTAAACTCCTGGCCTCAAGCGACCCCCAGCACCTCGGGCCCTCAGTAGCTGGGACTACAGGCACGCACTACTATGCCTGGCTCTTTAAAAGTTTAAAGTTTTTGATAGCTCTGGGCTGCTTGTGAGTCACTCTGTTCTACTAAATATCAGAAGGATACGTGATTAGTTTTACTACTCTAAATGAGAGTGAGAACTCGTTGGCATTTGAAGCTTTGACTAGAAGTTACCTGGGTACCAGAGCAGACTGCTCAACCTTGGTGCTGTTGACATTTTGGGCCTGATGATTCTTTGTTGGGGTTATGGGGAGACGGTCCTGTGCAATGTAGATGTTTTAGCAGCATCACTGGTCTCTACCCACTGTTTGCCAGTAGCACCTCTCTTCAGTTGTAGTAATCAAAAATCTCTCCAGACATTTTTTGGGGCAAAATAGCTCCCAGCTGAGAACCGCTGTCCTGGAATGATGGCACACTAAACCAGCTTTGCCTTCAGAGTAGATGTACAGATGTACAAATCTGTCTGACCTGACAGTAATAACAGTAATGTTATATTATAAAAGTAATAAGTTGAGTTGTACCCATAGTTTGATGAATAATAACTTACTATAGTATCCATCTGTGTCCAATAATAACTTATTATAATTACCTAATTACAAACTACACCTATGTGTACAGCCTTATGGGTTCCTTGTTTTAAAATACAAAAAGTGAATCCAATACCTAAATAGGTTCAAACTCCCAGAATATTTATTTTGTAAGGTAGTTAACTGTCTTATTATTCTCATTTAGTCCTTTATATCTAGCTTAGGCCTTCCCTCCCAATTTTGCTTAAAACTAAAAGCAAAATTTTCTTCCTTGTATTAGTTTCCTACAGCTGCTGTATCAAAGTACCACAAACAGGGTGGCTTAAAACAATAGGAATTTACTGTCTCACAGTTCTTGAGGCCAGAAGTCCAATGAAGGTGTTGACAGGGGCCCCTTCAGAAGGGTCTAAGAAAGAATCCTTCCTTACCTCTTCCAACACCTGGTGGCTCTCTGGTGATCCTTGGCTTGTGGCAGCATAATGCCAGTCCCTGCCTGTATCTTCGTATGACCTTCTCTCCATTGTCTTTCTGTGTCTCCGAATGTCCCTCTCCTTATATAGATATCAGGATTGGATTATTGGATTTAGGACCACTCTAATCCAGTAGGATCTCAACTTGATTATGTGTGCCAAGACCTTACTTCTAAATAAGGTTACATTTAAGGTTCTGGGAGGTTAGGACTTCATCATCCTATTTTGGAGGATACAGTTCAGCCCTCTACACACCCCTGTCCTATCTCCGTTACCTCACTTAAACACATAATTAAGAAGTGTGCTGTCATGTCTTAAGCTAGTTCTAGAACACACATTTTAAAACATTAATTCATGCCTTTTTTATGGATTTCTGAATGTCATTATGGTTGCGTGACTTGAACACCTTTATGTGGGGGTCTCATATGTTACCTTGATCTTCTCTTTCAAACCTATTCCTTCTCCAGGGTTTATTCCCTTCTTAGTAAAAGGCACCTTCATCCACCGAGTGGCTGCACAGTAAACTTGCACGGTTACCTGGACTCTTCCTTTGCGTCACTGCACTCCACATCAAGTCAGTCACCAGTCTTCTCTCCTCTCACGTTGCCACCACCCTTGTACCAGCCACCTCACACTCTGCCTATAAGACATGTCTAACTGGATTCATGCCACCCCCACCCCAATCCATTTTGCATCCCCCAGCCAGAGTATGCTTTTTAAAAGACAAATCTACCGAATTTCTCTCTTGCAGAAAGCCCTTCCGTGGTCTTACCTTGCACTTGGCATAAACGCCTCACTGAATACCACCCTCTCCCTCTTGCAGGTCCTTGAACCACCCACCCTCCTAGCCAGCAAGGCCTGGCATGTTTTCCTCCCTCTTCCTGGAATGCTGTCCTTCCCCTTACTAACCTAACCTCATCTCAGGCCTTTTGTGGCAAAGTCCCTTTCATCCTTTAATTGTCACATCCCCTGGGAGTTACTATCCAGCTCTCTAGAGTGGGTTTATTTCTGCTGCTCTGTGGTCGCATAAAACCAGATATTTTCCTTCCATAACATTTAATGTTAACTATGTGTCCATGTCTGCCTTGTTGACCTTGGTATCCTCAGTGTGTAACCAAGCACGTGGCCCATTATGATCATTTAATAAATATTTGTTGAATGTGAACCAATCATGTAGGCAGTCAAGTATAAACATTTTGAATGACTGCATTATTCAATAGGCAGACTCCTCTTTCCCATTTCTTCTATGCTAAAATTTCCTTGAATTATTTCATTTTTAAAAGATATGTGATTTTGTATTCTACTGTATATATATGTAAACTTTTTTTATACTGGAAAAAAGGTATATTTAGAATTAGCCAACTGGACTTAGGTTAGATGATCCCAGTTTTGTTGGCAACATCGAAAGCATCATAGTCAAGAGCCTGTCGAACTTAGGCCTTCTTCTTCCATCAGGCTTGATCAGGCTGTTGACCTTGGCCACATCACTGTCACAGAGCTTCGTTGCAGCCTGTTTGGTCTGGTGCTTGTTGTTGGCCTTGACATCTGCAGTGAATGCAAGTGTGTTGATGTCTTCTCTCTTCACGGCCAACTCAGTGGCCACAGAGAGCTTGGTGATGTATAGTGGTCAAGCTTGTCCTCTCCTGGAGGAACTCTTTTGAGAATTATTTGGGCTACTTTCAGAACCACAGGGTCTTTGGCCTCTAGAAGGTGAGTGATACGTGGATCTTTTCTTTGTGGCTATGGACACTTTTCATTACTGCTTTCTTGACCTAAAAAGCTAGGCTTTGGGAAGGACAGGGGCTTCCTTCTTCATTTTAAGTTCTATCTTCATGAAAAGGTAAATAAATGTTTTTAATTATTTAATTTTGGCAGAAAAAAATCTGGAGGTTTGTTTAGCATGTGGCTACATCCTCTGAAATTTGACTTGTCTATAAATGCCACATAACCTCAATTTGAAAAACCTTTAAGACTATTTGCAAAACTGTGCCTTATAGAGGAAATTTTTTTTGCTTGTTTTTGTTTTGTATTATTATATCAACTAATGTTTTAGGCTACCAGTAGAAATGTACTCATGCAAAAGGGTTTAAACAATGAAAATGTTGAATTCTCTCTCTCATACGCGCACACACACACACACACACACACACACACACCCCTACACACCACACACATGAAACAAAAACTAAGTAGTCAAGGGAGTTTGAGAAGCCCTAAATACTCTATTCCCCTTTGGGAGATTCACTGTTCGATCATATAGGCAGACTTTGGCTACAGGTAACAGAATTCCCAAATAGCAGTACTGCCTCAAGCAATAAAGAGTTCTCTGACAGCACATGAAGACCGAACACGGGCAATCCGTGTCCAGTCGACGCCCCTTTGCATTTCCAATCCAGAACCCAGCCCCCTTTTCCATTCTTCGGCTACACTGTGCTCTGTGCTCAACTTTGCCCCGATGGATACAGCCCGTGGACGTGGATGACTCCTGCAGGTCCAAGCATCATAATTTTGCTCAAAGACATGGGAGGGAGACGAGGGTGAGGAACGGAGGCTGCCCAAAAGGGGCTTTTGCTTCTCTTTTTTATCGGCAGAGAAAAACCCTCCCCAGACAGTCCCCAGAAGACTTCTTACACCTCGTGGTTCATTTTTGGGTCACAAGACTTCTCCTCAGTATAAGGGAGGCTGGGAAAGTTAGCACCTGACAAGGAGAAATGGAAGAGCTGTGCTTGTTTTAGTCCAGTCCTGATGCATCCCCTGGGGCCGGGCACATAGGGGCTCGATGGCCAAGGAAGCAGGAGGGGATGGCAGCTGATGAGATGACAGATAATTCCAGCCACAACTGGGAAATCCCTTTTTCCACAGAACATCTATTAACATACAAGTAGTTTGGGAAGCAGAAGAAGCTATGTAAAAGTACTAACACCTTGTAGGATAAATGGGATGGGGGCATTAGTTTCAAAGGACACAGAAGTGATTGGAGGTTTAGAACTCCCCTCCTTTTGACTGGTACTAATCATCCAGGTATGGTGCAGTGGTTGTGCCCTTTTGCTCCCACCAGTCCAGGTGGGCCCTTCAACACATTTAGAGCATGCAGATCGGTGGGCCTGGTCTGGACATTGGGCACAGTACCAAAAGAATGCTGAAAGCTAGCGCAGTTTTGTTATCTATAAGAGTAAATGACATCATTTCCTGGTTTGTTTTTCATTCTTCTTCTCAATCCTCTACCCGCAAATGATCTAGCCATGATGTTTTTAGATATTCCTTATAGTCAGATCAGTAGTAATAAAAATGTGATAAGAGTCTATATTATTGAGCACATACCGTGTGCTATTCATTGTGCTCAAAGTGCATATGCGACACACCATTGAATTTTCACAGTAACATAGTGTTATTACCATTTTACAAATGAAGACAAGCATCTTTTTAAGGTCTTTCGACAGAGCCAGGATTTTAATCTGAGTCTCTGATTCCGGAGGCTCAATTTCTTTTTTTTCATCACTTCTTGATTTCATTTTCTAGAATGTTTTCACATTTTCCCTCATCCTGTAATGTTGTTGGGAAAAATAACCTAGAAACTTATACTTTTTTGTTGGTTTTGAGAAACATCCTTTCCAAAGCAAGTTTTTGTTGAATATTCTTGTAGTTTTACTGGATGGATGTAGGAGAAAACTGGAGCCAGCATCAAATTGTATTTGCAGGTTTTCCTCTACCTTTAGCTGCCCTAGCACCGGAATCCGGGGAAGAGCTTCCCTTTCATAACATTTCCTTCCTGCGGACGTGTAAGGCAGGAGATTTTCACTTCTTGATTCCTGCTTCCATAAACATTGTATATATTGACATAACTTGAGCTCTATGACATGTTACAAATCTTCAGGTTTTATAAAAATAGTTTTCTTTAATAGAAAACTACCAGGTCATTGTCATTAGGTCAGGGACTTAAGTTAGAACTTGCATTTTTCCAAGTAGCTTGAATGTCCAGTGGCTTAAAGCTGCGCAGGCTCTCTGGAAAGGGTCATGGCCTGGTTTGGTGCCATTTTTGAGTTTCTCTGTGAGAATGCTCTTTCCCGTTATAAAAGCTTGTAGTGACCTGATACTGTCTGTCTTCCTCTGTAGAATAAAACTCTTTCCTCAGGAAATTAAGAGCCTCTTGGATAAAGGAAGGGCAACAAGACTGATTCAAAGCTCTTTGATTCCTAGAACCTAAAACTTGATTGTTTCTAACTGTTGTGGCATTTGGTTCTAAACTCAAGATGGTGAGATGGGTGGAAGAGAAATGAGAGCCCCATTTTCTTTTTCCTCTTCTTTTTTTCTCTCACCGCCCCATGCACCCTTGGTTTCTTTGACATTGTGAGATATTGTTTCCTCCCAGTCTGGAAGGAGAGTTGACTTGCCATCCAGTGTTGAAAGCTGCCTCTACTGTGAATCATGATGTCAATACCTGGGATCAGACAGACAGGACTGGGCTCAAATCTTGGCCATGTGTCCTTCAGCAAGTTACTTTTTTTTTTTTTTTGAAACAAGAGTCTTGCTGTGTTGCCCGGGCTAGAGTGCCGTGGCATCAGCCTACCTCACAGCAACCTCAAACTCCTGGGTTCAGGCAATCCTACTGCCTCAGCCTCCCGAGTACCTGGGACTACAAGCATGCACCACCATGTCCGACTAATTTTTTCTATATATTTTTTAGTTGTCCAGCTAATTTCTTTCTATTTTTAGTAGAGACGGGGTCTCACTCTTGCTCAGGCTCGTCTCGAACTCCTGCCCTTCAGCTATCCTCCTGCCTCGGCCTCCCAAGCAAGTTACTTTTAATCTTTTGGAGCCTCAGTGTTCTGTGTATAAAATGGGTCTGATGTCATCATCAGCATGGAGTTTCTGTGAGAATTAAATGAGATAATGCACATAGAGCTCTTACCACAGTGAATGTGCACAGTCCCTGCTGAGTGACTGATACATACTGACTGTCATGGATGTCAGTGTGGTGCTTCTCTCTCTAAAGATCTTGCCATAAATCAAATTACTGCCCTTTTACTTCTAGAGTATTTTATTGTTTAAAAAACTGGTTTAAAACCTTTATCCCATTGCTACATAGCTGAAGGTTGTGGCACACTCTGGCACCAGACCTGGATTTAAGGCCTCCACAATAAGAGCACTGTAGGAATACATGCCTTTAACTCCATGCCTTTCCCTCCCCATCAAACCCACGTCAGACAGCAAGTGAGTGATGGATAGCTATTGGTCTCCTTTTATTCTTTCTTTTATAAATTGCTGTCAATCATGTGTATGCTTCTGTAGGAGTAATCTTCTTGCAACATTCCTCACAATTAATTAGGAGACACACCACCACTGTGGCTGAAAAAAGTGAATTAAGTCAGTGGTGGTACTCCTGAATTGGAGTGTGGGGGGATGTGGGGTTGCTCTGTAATCCGGAGTAACTTTTTACCCACTTAAAAAGCTGCCTACTTGCTCTTCAGAGCTTGCTTAGTTCTGATTATCCCAGGGAGAAAAAGCCCCAGTAAGGTGCTGATAGCCTCTCAGAGCTGCCTGTGCCCTCCTTGTCAAAGCGATGGGTTCAGGGCATCCCATGGACAGCTACAGAGGTGCTGGGCTGCGGCATCTGGCAATCGTGGTAAAGGGATTGGAGCTTCCTGGTCCTGTTGTGGTCACTGACCATCTTTTTTTATCTTACCGACAAATGTGTTCCTCATCTCCACTATTTGTCTTATTATTGACAATGAAATAGGATGCTTGTGGCATGTTTGTCTGTCTTCAGAATTATTTTGAGGAACTGAGCAAGTGAGGCTTTGAAATTAATTTCTGGGTAAATATCGTGCCTTGTTTTGCTGGTCAAAGTGCTTGCCAAATTATGAATTTCTTGACATGGGTATTTAGCTTTAATTATATTTAATCCACTTATGCTTTTGCAAAGCACATATAATTATCAGGCTTTTAACAATGTCAGGCAATTTAAATGGATGGTGTTCTGTTAGGAAAATAAAAAATAATAGCTAACATTTACTGAGTATTTACTGTAAGGTAGGCATTATTGTAAGAGCTTTACACACAGTGAGGTAATACATGTATTCTCTTATTTAATCCTGACAATAATCCAGTGAGGTTGGTATTGTTGTCCCCATTTTACAGATGAGAAGACAGAGAGGATCAGTAACTTACTCAAGTTGGCAAACCAAATGAGTAATAGAATTGAGTTTCTTACTAGACATTTTGAATCAAGTCTGTATTCTTACCTAGTGTACTATACTTCATTACTTTAAAACCCAAAAACTTTTCAGTATAATCCTAAAACCAAACATTAAAATTGAAATCTACCTCAGTCAGGTGAAAAGGTGTTTTAATCCTTTAACTTGAAATAAATTTAAGCATAGTCCAATGTCTTCCATTCCAGTGAGGTTTAACTAGAGTATTTTTATTGCAGTTAAGCACAAGATCAAGTGTGAGGATTTAGGAATCATGTTCTTATGTAAAGAAGGGAAACAAGTTGAAATTTGCAGAGGAAGAGTTGTCATACATGTCTTGGAGAAAAATAGGAAGAATTTCTTTTGATCTCATAAAACCCCACAGACTCCTGTGTATCAGCACTACTGGCAGAATAGCAGAGCCATTAAATCCCTATGCTGGGGGTTCTGGGAGAGGACCTTGGACAGTGACCCCCAAAGAAGGATGACTTAGGAATGTTACCAAAGGCATTAGAAGAAGAAGATAGGATTTCAGTGTCATCAAATTCTGCACAACTTGGAAGAATAGTTGTGAAATCGAAAGCACTGGATTTGGTGGGCTGTTGGGCCCTGGTGGCCTTGCAGAGCCATTTCACTGGCCTGTAAGCACAGGGTCTGAGAAAACACAGGCAGCTGCTAGCTTAGGAGACATTTGTCTTGGCACCAGCAGACGCGAGTAAAGGTTTTTTTAGGGCAGAGAAGCTGTGTGAATATTTTCAAAAAAGCCTATGGGAAGGGAACTACTGACTAGGTAAAACGTAAGTGTCACTATCTTGAGGATATATGTGGAAAATCATGTTTTGGATAAATCTTGATTGTATCTTTCCTTTTAAATTTATTTAACTCTTGTACAAAAGGAAGAATTGAAAGTGCTGTGTGGGTTTCCATCTGTCAGATTTGGACTATTATAAAAGAAAGTTCCAGAACAATACAGGAGGTACACGAGACTTCTCACAGCTAGGGCTGAGAGAAACGGGTTGTGGGAAAGTTGGCCTTTGCAATCTAACCCTTCCCCTTACTTCCCCTTCACCATCCTTCCTTTCTCCTTCCTGGGTCCATCTTGGTCAACGAGCCCATTGTTTCCCATTTCTACTCATCCTTAGTAAGTACCTAAGACGTTTGCTAATAAAGGTTAAGGCAGAAACTCACCCTAAAGTATATGCATGTTTAAAGGCACCTCCCTGATCAGGAGGCAGGCCCTGAGGGGTCTGTGCCCAGCAGAAAGATCTGTCCTATTGCCAACCTCTTCTTCATGCCCTTATGAAGCCAGAGCTGGGTCCAAGAAAATATCCTGGCTTAAGGAGTGAGATTGGGATCCAGAATTTTTAAATCTTTCAGATGTTTCCCTAAATGTCTCAATATTATTTATCGACTAACCCATGAATTCTTCACTGATTTGAAATGTCACCTCTGCGGTATACTAAATCCCCAGACGTGTCTGTGCCAGCTCATGAGCCCGCTGTTCTGTTTCACTCAACAGTCTTTTAACTCATGCCCCTGTTAAGTTTAATCCTAAATATTTTAAGGGTTAATGGCTATTATGAATAAGATGACTTCTTCATTATATTTTCTAAGTGGGTATTGTTCACATATAGGAAAGCATTTTTTTTTTTTTAAATCTAACCGCTAGACTGAATTCACTCTCACTTTGTGGTGTATTTTCCGTCAGTGAGGTCATCTGCAAGTAGTCAGTTGTTAGTAGGGCAGAAAAGACATTCCATTACCCAATAATTACTTCATCTACATCCTTAAGCATCCACAGACACCTAGAGTGATGATCGTCTGCACATCTGCACATTTTTGATTTAAAAAATTATTTTTTGCTTTTACTTGTGAAATAGTTCAACCATGCAGAAGATCATCAAACTCTAACATACCTATCATCCAAATTTAATAGACACTAATTTTTTGCCACATCCCCTTTTTTTAAACAAACAAAAAAAATATAAAATAGCACAGATTACCCAAAATCCCTCCCCCCATCCCTTCTACCGCCTCCTTCCTAGAGTAACTACTGTGCTGAAGTTGATGTCTGTTATTCCTCTGCTCACTAGTGCATATGTGTATAGATATAGTTTTGGTGTTTTAAAAATGTATGTTTGTTATATGCAGTTTTTAAACGTTTTCCTGATTTGAAAGTAATAAATATATGCCCAATATGAAAAATTCCTATCTTTATAAAAATTACGAGGCAGAAAATTAAAGTGCTTTGTAATAATCTCTTTAAGAAAGCCACTATTCACAATAAGGTGTATCATTTTCTTTTACCCATGATGTTGCATATGGTAGAACCAACCACTGTTTGAGCTGCTTAACAAAGAATACCTTCCAGAAGGAACGATTGAAGTATGTGTTTACCATCTTATGCTGTTCTCTGCTAGTAGTTCTTTATTTTGTTTTTTTTTTTTTAAATGAAGAAATCTCAAAAGAGGTTACTAGGACTTTAAGTGTGTTTCGACAGGACAACTCATCATTGTTTACACACGGAGCAACAGACTTAACATAGATTTTATTCTTTAGCTGCACCTGATAGCAGCCGCTGCTTGCACAGAGCAGACAGCCTTGATGAGCAGCTGGTTAACCTGGAGCACATATAAGACAATCAAAGGAAGTCTCCATGTAAACTTCTCCATGCAAGGAAAGGTGGTTTTTCCATTTGCCTTTTTCTGAGCAATTTAACTTCCTAATTACATGATCCAAATTGTTTCAGAAACTATGTAAACCATATGTTTGTTAAATGATCGAGACAAACATGGGGAAGTCTGATTAGCATCAGCTTCCCTTAGGAAAGGGGTTTCTTTCCCACCCCAGCTCAGCCTCCTTATTGGCCCCGGGTGAGTAAGCAGAAGAGGGAAATGGGGCTGTAAATAGCTGCATCTGGCTGTAGAGTCTCCTCTCCTCCTGCTCAGGCACATCATTTTAACACAGAGTTGTTATTCTGAATTGGGATGAGAGACAGGAGGTGCTGGCAGACATAAGGAAAACAAATTCCATTCAGTATTCAGAGAGGGAGAGATACTCATGATTATATTGAACCTTCATGATATTTAAGTGTGTGGGAGAACACAAGAGCCAGCAAGTAAGCTGCTTTTCAGTTTTTGTTCCATTTCTTCCCTTTCTTTTCTTTTTTTTTCCAGTTTTTATTCCACTGGGTTTGAATGGTAGCCAGCAAAGATAAATAATCAACTTACTTCACTACTGTTAAATGGACTCAAGTTTCTTTAATATTAAATTCACTAAAAGAGTAGTGAAAAAGTTATAAACACCTACATTATTTATTATATAATGCAGAAGTTTGATAGACTAGATAAAATAATGATATCGATGATTAATGGTAAGTCAGTTAAAAAACAGGCCAATATGTTTCCTGTATGTTATTAATATTTCGGATCAGAAATCCAAACCGTGGGCAGAATCCCCTGTTCAGACATAGTCGGTGACACAGCTGTGCAGATGTGTGGGCGTGGACATGAGATGAAATCACAGACCTGTGAGTACGGCAGCTGCAGTTTATCATTTGAACTGGACATTTGGGAGGACAACAGGCATAAACTGAGTCAACGGCCACCCTAGCTCTTAATCAATGGCATTGTAGTCGTCATTGCTTAATAGAACAATTAATAAATGTTTTTTAAATTTATCTACTTCTTCTGTCTTTATCCCCAAAAGACAAATATTGAAAGCATCTATGAAATATACTAGCAGTTGTTTATATGTAGGCAAACATTTAGAAAATATGAACTTGGAAAATTAAGAGGAAAAAAAGACTTAAGTAGTTTATTCACATCAGTTTATTTTAGTTTCCTGTGAACTCTTGATCTTGAGTTCTGTTTGAGGCAACTTAATAGTGAAAGCACTTTATGCTGAAGACTTTTCGGCACTTGAGTCATCTTGAATGATGATGTTATAGCATATACATTTCTTTGACTTTCATTTCTTTGGAAATGCTTACAATACCTATGCAATTGTCATTGTTTAGGGCCCTACCTAACTATTACACAATTTCTCTTTCTGAAGAAGAAATATTTTTAATTGGAAACAGGTACCTTTGGCTAACAAGTCATCTTTTTTAACTTGTAAATTGGACCAAAAGAGTAACCAGGAGGTGCAAAGAGAGGACAGTGACAAAGAAGTCCCAGTTCATCTTCTTTTTCTCATCTTTTTGATGTTGAGGTTTTTTGTTTGTTTTGATGCTGTTTTGTTTTGTTTTTTGCTTTTTGGTTTTCATCCTGAGTCCTGGGCTATTAAATGCATGTCTCAGATATCTATACAGCATTATAAACTTTTTCTGCTCTGCTAAAAACTGTTGTGTTTCTAATAAACCTGGTCTTTTAATAATATAATCATATTTGTAGAGTGTATGCTTTTATACACTGCTTCCTCCTTTTATAGACATCATGTGTGCTTTGATAAATCTCATTTTGGATATGAGAAATATTTTGTATATCCTGGGTGTGGATGTATTGGTTTGTAGGCTGTCTCAGGAGAGCTTTGGAGATAATCTTGCCACATGAACTTTTAATTAATACAAGTCACTACCCTAGGAAAAAATAGATTTAATCAGAAGGAAATATTTTGCCTTTATAGATGATAACTGTGTTTGCTGTTTTTTGAGGGAAGAATCTATCAAACTAAATTTTAGAAAAAATGATAAAGTTTCTCAAGGAGAGTTATAGGAAATGGTGTACAGGCAGATGCCCACCACTGAATTAAAGAAATTCCAAGAAATCTTGAACTACAAAGTGGCCTGTTCTGAAATTCCTAGTGTATTTTACTGGGCACAAGGATTTTTTCTTTTCTCTTAGCTCCCCTGACTTCATACATTTGTGTTTATTATTAAATAAGATAATAATTCAATGTTCCTAGAATACACTAGAATATATTCCATATTTATCTGTTTATTTAACAGTATTTACTGAGCTCTCCCATGTTCGGCTGCAAGGGTGCAGATGTAGACGAGAGGGAGCAGTATATTAAACCAGGTTTGGAGTTTGCCAGGCAAGTACAGCCCAGGTGATGAGCATAGGAGTGAGTATAACTAGGCGATAAGAAGTCCAAGCTGGATAATTTAACGTGCATGAAAGAGAGGACATGAGAGATTGAAGAACAAAGAAAAAGGTGGTAGAGTCAATGGGCTGTAAGAACTGGTGGATTAAATAATTGTTTGGAGTTGAGGAGTAGGGGAGAAGAGTTGGAAAGACAGGGGTTGCTGGTTAGAGAGTGGAATGTTTGACGCTGGGATTAAAGAGAGGTTGTAGTTGACAGTAATGACAAGGTCTAAGGTGTGACCGCAGAGGGGTGGCTAAAGTGGGGTAGAGAACAAGATCATTGGAGAAGAGAAAGTCAGGGAACTGTGAGTTCAGTGTAATGGAAGGAACCTCCACAGGGAAATTCAAGAAGGAAGTTGTGATGTGGGGAGACAGCCAGCAATTAAACTTGTGGGGGAGAATGGGGAGTGATCTAGGGATCTGCAGATGACTCTGTGAGATAGAGACTAAGGATGTGAGCTTCAAAGCTGAGGCCTCCTCCGGAGGAGGAAGTGGTCGCTGTCTGGAAGCAGGGATGAACAGCAAGCAGACAGAGAGCCCTCAGGGGATGCAGTGTCCTCTAGGGAGAGCCAAGTTTCTGTTAAGACGAGATGGTGAACAATAGATTGTTTAATTTCCATG
>CAUYSK010123896.1:0-16915 GCA_963575035.1 Avahi laniger
CTTACGTCATATCCTCGGCAGTCCTGTTTTCCTACTAAAACATAATCCCAGGCAAGTAAGTTGGCAGTAAAGTCCCTTTCCCTTCTGTCTCTCTTGTCATTTAGCCTTAAGCATTAGATAGAGTATTCTGGTTTAAAATAATCTGGTTTAAAAAGTGTGTTGGCAAATTATGTTGGTAAGTTTTCCAAGTAAAGCAGAAAATAAACTAAAGTAAAAAATTGCATAATTACTAAGCAGACACCTCAGACTGCTTTGACGGAAGCCTGGGAAAGCATTTGATGTAGTGCATTTTTAGAAATCAGGTTATTTCATCTTGATCTAATGCCAATTCAATGCATTTTTAAAAAGCTTCCTACACCAAATGATTATTGCAAAAATAAATTTATGTGAATTGTCAGAAACTTATTTTGCAAGTGTCTAATTTTTGTCACAAAGTGAATAAAGCTCTTTAGCTATTTGAACTAAATTCAGATTAACCAAAAAATGTAGCTGTGCTATCTGATTATATTAACCAAGGAAATTGTCTTGTCAGTGTGACAGGATTTTTCTCTTTTCTGCTTGGCTATCTTTCAATGCTGACAGTGTGTCTTCATGAATATGTACAGAAATTGAAGGAAAGCTATTTTACAGAGGTTATTTAAATATAAACTGGTACATACCAAAGGATTTAGACAAGCCACGCTTTGCCCATTTATGCAAGGATTCGGGACTGCAATGACATATCACATGAATCTGCATAGCAACTTTGAGTCTCATTTGTAAGAGTTAAAGACTATCTATGCAGTGTCTAATCTTTCTGTACCTCCCCTTCTGATGCCTCCCCCCAACGATATCCTAGATTCATGGCAGGTGTAGACCTTGGGATGCTGACTCACAGAAAAGTAATTTAGCCTCTCTTTTAATATCTTTACTTGTTTTTCTGGAAAGTAAACAATGCTGTCTTGGATATTTTGTGGATATCACAGATTGTAGTTCTGTAATGCCTTGGAAACATACACATTTACACGAGCAAGGCTTTTGTAGGCTATTTGCTACTTAGGCCCAGAGGGTGACATTTATATGGACTACTGTTCAGTGCCAGCTATGCCCCCTGGAGTCATACAGCACTGTGGCCCTGCAAAGAGGTGCCATTTGATGTGTGGATTTCTTGATTGTCCAGCATTTGTTGACACCATATTGGGTACTTTAGATTAGCTAATATTCTTGTATAAAATACTTACAAATCCTATGTCTTCTCTTTTCATGTTTTTTTTTTTCCATTTTCTGTGTTGTCTAACAGCAGAAGATAGTTTTGAGGTTGTTTAGGACAATAGTTCATATATATGATCTTTGTATATTTTTTCTTTTTCAGAATACATATTTTAACCCTAGATTTAGAATGCCTTTTCATGTTCACAGATTTCCTAAAATTCTGCTTTTTCCACAGTATTTTTCTTCACTCTGTGGAAAGGAAATGACTCTCTTATCATCACTATCCATGTTTAATAAACAATTTACTACTTAAGCCTCATATTCAATTTGAAAAATGTTTATTTTGTGTTGACAGTTTGTAGTTTTCAAAGATTATTTTCCTCTCACTATTGTTTCAGATGAAATTTTTCAACCTTCAGTTTTTGTTGGAACTTCTCAGTGAAGCCATTTGGGCCTGGAGGGGTTTTTTGTTTGTTTGTCTTCTTCTTCTTTCTTTTTAATAAGAAGATTTTAAATAATACATTTTTTAAAATAGTTATAGTCTTTCTTCTATTTTTCTTATATGTTATATATAATATATGTAATATATTATATATAATATACATTGTATATAATGTATATATAATATACATTTTTCTAGAAATTATCTAAATTATCTAAATTTTCAAATTTTTGAACATAAACTTATACAGAATATACTCCTTATCAGTTTTAATTATTAACTATTTTCCCCCAAATTTTAATTATAAGTTATTGACAGAATAGTATAAACCACTATCTTTTCAGTAAATTCCTTTTCCCCTTAGTCAGAGTTGGATTCTCTTGCTTATAAACAAAATACCCTAACTAACGCAGGTATTATCCAGAAAATGGAGAGACGCTTGTACATTGTTGTAGCAAATTGCTTTTTAACAAATTTCCACAAAATAACTTGTTCCTTCTCTTTCCTGAGATATACCTAAGGTCTGATTTAAGAGGCATGGGCGAAGGCCCTCCTGTTTCTTTTCAATACACCTGTAACCAATATGCTCCCAGCAATGGGAATCAAAAAAGTGTTGCTACAACTCATAAAATATTTCCACTGAGATAGAATAGAAATTACCTGCTTCTGGGGAGTTACTGCAAACAAATCCCAGGGAGAGGAAAGAGAGTAAGAGAGAGGAAGGGAGACAGGGAGGGAGGAATGCTTTCTCTTTGAACTGCTTCAAATTCAGAATCTCTTTCTAGCTTTGGATTTTTCCATACAGAACTTGGCAGCGGGATAGCACTAAATTATATTATCGCTATTAATTGTGCATGTATTCTTAAAAAATAAGAATTATTTGCATTTTATAATTTTTAATAATCCAGTTTCCTAAAAGCTAGAGAAAAGAAAAATACATGCGTGGTTTTGGCGTCCTCTGCTGGTCATTCATATATACTCTGGGTTTTACACAGAGAACAAAACCAAGACAATTATTTTTCAAATGGATTTGGGATTTTTTTAAGATTATTTCTTCTTTGAGATAAAAGATTATTTACTCGAAAATTTATTTCATTTTTTAATTTAATGTTTTCAAATTTATGATAGATTTCAATTTGGTAAATATATTTTAATTTTGGTAACTTTTCTTAACTTCAAAATTATAACTGAAGACAAAGAATCCATTTAGAAAAAAAAAAAATTTAGAAGACATTTTGGATAAAATGTCTGATTCCCAGTATGTCTCTTTCTTAGTCTGTCTGTGGTGAAGGGTCCCGGTTACGTAGACCGATGCCATTCCATATTCCGATGACAGTGCCTTTCCTCAGTCCAGTCAGTTCCTCAGCTATTCTCCACAGCAGCTGTTTAAACATTTAGTCTCTTTAATCATCCCTTCTTCATCCTCTCAGCAATGTTGCTTCTTTCGGAAATGATAGAGGTCGTCCAGTATATAACTGTGACATGCTGACTATCTCACCTGCCCCAAATCCCGGTAAGAATCTCTATACATGACTCTTCTTGTCTCCATTCTTCTAGTTTCAGTGAAACAAATTTCTCTCTTGTTAAAGAACAGTCAATTGGAATGGATCTCATTTTCCTGGATTCTTTAGGAACAGCACTGTATCAAACATTATCATTTCTTCTTTTTCTTCTCCATGTCTTTGCACTCTTACTCTTTGTTGGCTTTTCATGATCAGCATATGCTTATCGCTAATGCGAGCTAGGGTCTTTCAACTGCAAACTGCTCTGGCTAATTTAAACTAAGAAAGGGCCTACCGAATCTAGGGAAATGCGGAAGAGCTTGGGCTCAGAAAGAGATACCAGAGCATTTGCATGAGCTGGGTAGCAACACATCATAGGCAGTGTTCTCAGGGACCCATCGGCAGGAGCTTAGCCAAGTTGGGAGAGAGAGCTGAACTATCAGGTGTCAGACCAATTAATTAAAGCACTAAGCCAAAAAAGAAAGAGGTAAGCCTTTAATCACTTGCTGTAATGGTATATGCAATACTCTAAAACCAGATTGTTGTGAGATTTAATGAAATCATGCTTGTAAAGCATTAAATCAATCCTAGACACACAGCAAACATAACTTGATAAATGGTGGCTATCGTGATGTATTCAGAGCACCCACAGTGCCCTGTGCTAACACCAATCATTGCATTTTTTCCTTCATTGTTGTTGTTTTGGCCTCATACTAGCGTGTAAATTCCTTAGGAGGAGGCACTGTGCTTTTTAAAAATAAGGTCCCTAGCACAGTGCGTGGCACAAGGTAGATACTTAATAAATGCATGCTGGATAAAGGTAAGAGACATCATGGATAACATGTTAGGGAATATGACAGTAAAACAGGCAAGGTTATAAAAGGTCCTCTGGGTTTCCTAGAAAGTAACATAAATTATTTTCATTAAAATATTTGATTATCATTTTTACTTTTTCAGCTGCACTTGATGAATGTTCTGAATGCTTGTTCAAATAAAATTCAAGAGTCTATCAGACAAAATCTTTTACTTTCCTTTGTCTTCCCCTTTCTACCACCACTAACATCATCATCACCATCACAATTGTCTTTAAGAACTTTAGGCAACCATTGCATAATAATCTTCTTGGTCAGTATGTCCAAAAAGAAATCCCTGTTGCAAGTTAGCTTCCTTGGGAAGCCAGATCTGAGAAGGATTCATATGCAGGAAGGTGAGTGCTTTTGAGGCAACACTTAGAAAGGGATGGATAGGAAGCAGGGTTGGGTAGAGGAAGAGGGTGGGCTGCCATGCAGTCACAATAAGCACTTGGCTGGCTGTGCAGGGAGCTGTGATGTTGAAATGGCTATTTGACACTGTGCCAAGTTGATATCAGGGGGACACAGTGGTGTGCTAAAGCTGGCTCACTGCAGCTAGGGTGGCGATCGTATGCATCTCTTCCCTAGGTGCTTTCATTGACACATTGGTAGCTTGACATGCACCATGGTGGAAACATTCACACTATAGAAACTGGCAAATGCTACAAAGTAGGGCATTTTTTTCCTTCAGAGATCTGGTTGTTAAATATAACCAGTCATTAGTGCAGGCTGCCCTGAGAAGTGGATGTGACCCTGGGCTAGGCGGTGCTCCCTAGGTGAGGCAATTCCTGAAGAGGACGGACGGCTCAGCGACGTTAGCCAGCAACCTTCCCAGCAGCCGTGGGAATACATCCTCCTCCCCGGGGAGGCCGCGGCGGCACAGTGCAGCATTCACGACAGTCCCCATGATGGATTTGTGCCGCTACGAGGAAGCACAGGGACGATGACATCTCTAAGTTTTGAAAGTGTCATTTTGATAGCACTATTCCCTTTATGATTCAAAAAGTTGAAAATAATAAACTTTAACTTTCAGAACAGTTTTAGAAAAAAGATAAATTGTCAAGACAGTGCAAAAAGTTCTGATATACCCCATATCCAAGTTTCCTTATTATTGACAGATTAGATGGCATATTTGTTACAATTAGGAGCCAACACTGATAAAGTATTCAAGTCTACACTCTATCCAGACTTCTTGATTTTTACCTAATGTCCTTTTTCGGTTCCAGGATCCATCCATTTAGTCATCATGTCTCTCTAGGCTCTTCCGGACTGTGATGGTTTCTCAGACTTTCCTCGTTTCTGGTGGTCTTGACAGAGTGGAGGAGTACTAGTCAGGTCTCTTGTAGAATGTCCCTGAAATGGGACTTGTCTGATGTTTTCCTCATGATTAAATTGGAGTACGGATTTTTGGAAGGAAGACTGGAGGGATCAATTGCCATTTTTATGACACCTTCCCAAGAGTACTTACTATCAACATAATTTATCACTGCTGATGTTGACCTTGATTACCTGTCTGAGGAAGTGTTTGTCAGGGTTCTTCACTGCAAAATTACTCTATTCTCCCACCTCCTTTACATACTGTACTCTTTAGAAAGAAGTACGGTATGTGCAGCCCATAATTAAGGAGTGGGGAGTTATACTTCCTCCTTTTTAAGGCGGGACATTTATATAAATTATTTGCAATTCTTTACAGGAGTCAATATTTATTCAATAATTTGTTTATATCAGTATGGACTTGTGGATATTTATTTTATACTTTGGTTTATAATCCTATACTATTTATTTTGTGGCTGAAATTGTTCCAGCTTTGTCTATTATTGGGAGTTTTTTCAGTTGACTTT
This sequence comes from Avahi laniger, assembly GCA_963575035.1. Taxonomy (NCBI): domain Eukaryota; kingdom Metazoa; phylum Chordata; class Mammalia; order Primates; family Indriidae; genus Avahi; species Avahi laniger. The sequence goes on from CAUYSK010123896.1 coordinate 5,828, forward strand.
TATGTCCCTTTAACATATCTGAATCATTACGGGTTTTTTAAATTTATTTAATTCTTTAGCACTTCCTTATTTTCTGTACTGCAAGATGTTCCAGGCTCATTTTGTGTTGACTGCTGCAGTCCTAGAATCAGCCATTTCTCCAAAGAGTCCAGGTTCTTTCTATTGGAGAGTGGTGTTAGAAACCAAGATCAGGGCACTGGGTGTAATCAAGTTAATAGATTTTAAAGTTAAAGTAGAACCTTAGATCAAATGCTCCACAGTTACCTACTTACCAAGTTTGACCTTGATGCAACAAATTCTGTCTTAAAAAAATAAGGAAAAAGTCATGAGAGAATCAAAAGAATATTTTATAGACACATTCGAAACAGAGTATTTAAATATTACTTTGCTGTAGCATGAAAGTGTCATGAAGTATCCTGAGTTCTGGAAAGGCAGCTACAATGAAAGTGCAGTATTTTCACTCATTTTTCAAGGTCCCAATAAAGCTTATTCATTTTATATTGGAGTAAACCAAGGAATCAAAAAATGTCATGTTTAAGGACACACTCTATTTCTCTTTGAGTCCAGTGTTCAAAGATTTCTATGCCCATAGACATAGCATTTAACTAAACTGGCTTTCCAACTGAGGTGTTAAACTTTCAGTGTAAAAGGATTTGAATTAGTTTAAATTTATCTATCAGATACTGGCAGGATACTGGGCATTTTGAGGGCTCTGAGGAAGTATAAGGATGGACACGCGCCTTTGCAATAGTAGGTTAACGATGAAACACAGTCATATAGGCTTCCTTGCTAAAATGTTTGCTTCATATAATAAACTCTCTGATAGTCCAGAGAAGAAGGTGACTAGGTGATTTGTATAGCAGAAAGTGTGAACTGAGTTGAGTCTTGTAGTCCTGAAGTTTTGGTTTCTCCGCACGGATGCTATTGGCACTTTGGGTGGACAATTCATGGTTAGTGAGACTGCGATTTCTGCCCATTTATATATTAGCAGTGTTCCTAAGGCATTGTAACAACCAAAATACTTCTACACAATCCATTTTGGAGAAACAGGAACTGTCGGGAGAAGTATATCACAGAAGAGAAACTATAAGACTGCAGACACAGAAGGGAGGCTGGGCGTGGCACGCCGGAACGACAAGGAGGCTGGGGAGAGTCCTACACATCGTATGCAGTGACCGGCGGCTCTGAGGAGGCTGATAAGAACTTCTCTCGCTCTCTGGCTTGTTAGAAGCACCACATCATCTTAGCAATGCTATGCTGACTCTGATCCTGAAGGAAAGTAACTGCACTCATCTTGTTAATTTACTAATCTAAGCAAACAGGAAAGAGAGAACCTTTTAAAATCCTGTGTAAATAAGATAGGCAATTATATTAAGGAGATATGTTTGCATTTTTCCCCAAATGCAGTAGTATTAATAACTTACTTTGGACCTTCTTTCCTTTAACACAAGGAAACCTTCAATTTTGATAATGATTAGTGAATTAATATTATTTAGAAATTACCATAAGAATGATGTTAATGTTTAGGTCCCCCAAAGTATTTTTATTGGTATGTAACCTATTTTAGTACCTAATATAAAAAATCCTAATTGCATAACTGTTTTTGTTTTCATTATTTTTTGAGTAATGACTTTACTGTTTTTGTAAAAATAATCCATTCTCATTATTGGAAATTCAAGTAATACAAAGAAGTACAAAGTAGAAGTTGAAAAGTTACAGAAAATCTCATTAACCAGAAATAATAATTGTGAACATTAACCAAGCCTAATTCTGGAGATTGCTTTATGCATATTTGTGTTTAAATCTCAATTTATATGCTATATATGTAATGTATATGATATAGATAGGTAAAAATGATTTTATTAAAGTAGATAGAGAAGGAAAAGAAACTGAAGAAACAGCTATGCTTTACAGAGTTGTTTCTTTAAAAAAGAGATGTTTGTTTCTAAAATATTCCTCTAAGGCAGGAGTCATAACTTAAATGTCTTTAGGAATAGTGACAATATGATTAATGAAGCAAACTGTAGATATTAAGTTGTTTGCATTGTTTTCAAAATAAAAATCTGTCCGGTTACATTGTCTATGTCATTACTGCGAAGGTGAAACAAAATGAACAAGCAAAATTTTCCACAGTTCATGAGCCATGGTCAGACTACAGTTTTCCATATTGTTACCTTTGCGAAGTTTTTAAAAAGATTACTAAAAGCTTTAAGTTACAGTCAATTTATTATTTTAAGGGACGTGTTTCATTTAAGATAGCATTTGTTGATTCCTTGCTATGAAAAGATAAAGAAATTAGGACTCTTAAAACTTTATTCCACCTGTTTTGTCCATTTTAAATTAGTTCTTTAAGCTACAAATGGATTTTACCTTCTCAAGCATTATAACATTTATATTCAATTTCATAAATTAATTAAGTTTTAGCTGTAGATGGATTTAATGTTCACTGCATGCCATAGCATTTCCATTCCTGAATTTTTTATTTTCATTAACCTCTTGGTTGGCTTGTTTTCTATTATCAGTTTTTCCAAAGAGAAAAGCTCTTGAAGGTCATGAACGCAATCATGTTTGATAATATTTGACTTTTGCTTTAATAATTGAATAGCATGTTGGCTGGACATAACATACTGTTCTCGAAACTTTCTAGACATTGCTATGGAGAAGCCTGAGAGTTATTGATTATTTTACTTTCGTAAATGACTTTCTTTTTTCACCTGGCTGCCTGAAGAAATTTTTCTTTATCTTTGAAGTTTGGTAATTTTGCCAGAATTTGTCTCAGCCTCATCATTCTGTATCAGTCCTTCTGGAAAACAATTTGCTCTTGTATTAAACTGCAGATTCAGTTTGTCCAAAATTAATGGGAAAATGTCTTCTATTAAATATTGTTTTGATATCCCACAGGGGCAAAATGGACTCCCTGCCCTAAATTTGGTTTGTTGTCTAGACTGATGATGCCACACATGCAGCAGGGAGTTGTAAAAATATTTATTACTCTCGTAATGAGGCTTCCTGGGGGACAGCAGAGCAGACTCCCGAGCAGATCCCAAAATTGCTTGAGAGGGAGGAAGAGCAACTGGGTTTTATGGTGGTTAGGGACTGGGACCAGGGCGAGGTCGCCACATGCAGTCTGGGGCTTCTGGTTTGAATTTCTCACCAGTGCCGAAGAAGTTAGCACTGGGTTTCCTTAACACTTTGCCCAGATGTGAGGCACAAGGGGGAGAGGGAGCCATGGAGCTTGAAACTGTCAGCAGTCAAACCTCAGAAATGGAGTCAGACTCTTTACACAATATTTGAATGTATTTTTGTGTCTATTCATCAGGTTCTTTGCCTTGGGGACAAAGTGATTCTTACGTTAGCTTTTGTTTTCAGTATACTTTGTGCTCGCTCCTCTGCTTTTACTGTGAGTAGCCCATCCTCTCTGACAATAATTCAATTTGAAATAGTGTCTAATTTTTTTCTTGCAGTTTCTAATTTATATGATAGGAAATGGTGTGTTTTTCGTACTCAATTTCTTTCTTTGGTTTTGTGCTATATATTTGATTTTTTTTGTTCTATCACGCTGTGTTCTAGTTCTTATTCCAATGAATCAATTTCCTCATTGAGTTCTATCTTAAGGAGCATTCACATGGAATTTTCATCTGTTTTTGCATGCTGTATACCTTTCTTTCGTATATTTTTCCATAGGACAATTGCCTAGTTGTCATGTCATTTCTTCCTATCCTGCCTGTGTTTGGCATGCACCTCTCCGCCCAGACCTCTGTTATCTCTGATGTTGTGTCTTCTTGGTTCTTTTGCTGATTAATGGGAGACGTGTTTATCTTTCCATCTAGGATTCTAGCTTGATGGCTCAGTATTGCATTCTGTCTACTTTTTAATATTAATATGAGCTTAAAAAGAAGCTGGGATTGAGGGTAGCATTTGTTAGTGGATTTAGTTTTTACTGTCTCAGCTCCGAGATTTTGTTAACTGTGCTGTGTCAGGATTCACTCCGCTTGGTAGTGCAGGTCCAACCCATGAGGGTATAGCCCAAGCTCCAGATCAGCCCTTCCTTAATTGCGGAGGCCCAGGGCCTCTGATTCCTCTTGAGTCAGCCCTAGCTATTCACTTCCTTATTTCATTTCCACTTAACACAGGGAAAGGAGTAGAGTGTGTGTGGGTTTCAGCCACTGTTAACAATGAGGCAGGGAGGTTGAGGGAAGGCTATTTTCACTGCAGCTACAATGTAACCTTTTCTACGGCTTTGCTTTTTTTTTTTTTTTGCCTCAGTCTATCTGTTATTCTTATTTTCTCTTTTATCTTCAAATTTGCTAGCTCCCTATTTATCATTTGGGATAATTAGATGTAATGCAATTTTTTTCTGCCTTACTGCTCTATTTCCCCTCACTCAGCTGCATGGACAGAGTGACCCCTGGAGCATCCTCTGATGTCCACCCAGTCCTGCATTGGCCTGCAGGGACTTACAGTCTCCAGGGATTTCCCGTGGCCTTTTCTTGGCTACCAGTTCAGCCCTAATTCTGCTGCTCTCCAATGTGGGGGATAGAAAAAACATTCTCATGGTTTTGCGGAAACTTTCTTTTCCTAGCACCGTTTCAACAAGTCGGGACCAGCTTTATGACCCAGCTTAACAAAGGCAGAAGCTCTGTTTCTTTTCTTTTCAGATATTTTTTTCCAAGTGTATTATTAAGTTATGCTTCTTTCTCTGTTTGCTGTTGATGAGTGGATTTCTTTTTCCTGTTGTCTATTTGTGGTGTTTACTATTTTTTATTTCCTTTACCAGTTGCTGGGTAAAAGGCAACCTATATTCTTGCCTCACTCTGACATGTCTGTATGGGAAGCACCACCTGATTCTTTTCAAAGTGTTCAGGTGAAAACTACTGAAGAAACCACTCAGTCTTTCACATATCCTATGTGTAAATATCAGTTCCTTTAATGGCACAGGCCTCTCAGAGGTAGAATGGAGGAAATTAGGTGCAAATGAAAATGGAAGGGTGATAATTTGAGATGGTTTTCAACTTTGAGAATAGATTAGAATAAGATCTGTTCATTTATCACAAAGTGTGTTTTTGCTACATTTTAATAAACATTTGCCTCCTCTCCCCTCCCCACCATTTGGCTAAGGGTGGGAGAACATAAATACTGATTTTCGTGGGCAAATGTGGCCTGCAACCTTCATATTATTCTTTCTTTTTCTCTCAGCTTCTCACTTCTTTCCACACTATAGCTTGTTATGCAAATACTCAGAGAATAGATTATGTCCATGTGTTCTTTATTCCTTGTGTATATCATATTAAACAACATTCACATAATTCATAAACAAAAATATTTAATTTAAAAACTTCATTCCCCTGGGAATCTGGGGAGAAATTGTGGAATGAACAATAACATGTTTACCACCAAGAAACGTGTTGTTCAATTACACTCCATTTGATTCTCTTACACCTATGAGGCAAGTGCTGACTGCAGAGCTAAAAACAGGGCTAAAAACTGCATCTAAGTGATGGTGTGGAGAAGGGGAGGTGTGTGTACAGTGTGGGGGTGAGAAGGACATAACTGGGCCATTGGCTTCTGCAAGCAAATGTGACAAAGCCCCTGAATATGACGTTTGCATCTTCTCGTCAGTCTGGCAGTAGGGCACCGGTGGCAGGTAGTTCTAGTCCTCTGCCCTGGTGTGACTCTTTGATTAACTCAGGACAAGTTGTAGGACTACAGACTTTCAAAATATTAAGGACCTGGGCCACACAATCAGCCAACTCACTGACAGAACAGTCTGGGCACATCATAAAATGCCTGTACCCTCCAATTTGACAGTATATATTAAAAACTTACTTAAAAGGTCATTTCAGCTGGACTAGGATCCTGGGGCTTGGATATTGTTCTGGTGGGTGAATAGGTATTAACCGTTCTCTAATCATTTGCATTTGGGACTGGAATGTTGAAGGATAGATTTGGGTGGGGCTCTTTGGTATATCCAGAGTTTACTTAATGTTAGAGGAGACCTCTAGAAGAAAATGGGTCCCAGACCTTGGCTTTACTTCATTGGTTGTCAAATACACAAACCATGCCTAGTAAGGAGAGGGTGAGTGCAAACCGAGGCTACAGGCAGAGAACACAAACAACCCTTAACTCCCTTCAAAATGAACAGAGCTCACATCCAGAAGGAAGTGTTAGCTCCCAGGATATAGTGGAGGGCTGACACCAGACCTCACTCCAACCTGTGCTGTGATGTACTTTGGGAAAACAAGGTATATGTGAATTGAAAAAACTGCACAATAAAGACTGAAGCATCCCGGGCCCAGAAAACTCTTGTTTTGAGACTCCATTAACAGAATGTAACTGTCTTCAGATATATTAAATACCTCTCTAGATAAGCTCATCCCCACTTGCTTCCTGGGCTTCAGTATGTTCCTCTACTTTCCCAACAAAATGGCCCCTGGGAACTCTGAAGAGTTCTCCTGTCACTCACTGCCACCCTTGGCAGGGCAGGGGGAAGGAGTCTGGAGGAGAGTGTGGGCAGAGGGTTAGCCACGAGCTCCTCTTCTCTTACAGCTCCAGGACTCAGTTTCTACTCTATCAGACCCATGTAAACTCTGGATTCTTCAGCAGGGCTGCCTAGAGGCACTAGGTGACACACCCCGGAAGTGCAAGGGTGGTATGAGCCATAGGACAAATTGTGGCCAATGAGACAGAAAAAATTGGAGAGTTTGCAGAGAAATTTCTTTCTTCCATTCCCACCCCCAGGCTGTTCCATGACACAGTGACTTTAAATAGTTTCTTTAGAAATATCCCACAATACTGAAAAATAAGCTAGCTTTAGAAGCTGTGACCAGCTGGATAATATTCCTTGCCGTTATGTGCTTTCCTCCTCCCCTTTCTTACTTCTCTTTTGCCCTCACTCCTAATCCCTTGTAATTATAGTCTCCAATAAGGCACTAGCATGTAACTCAGGTTGTTTTCTAGAGGACACAGGCTAACACAGAATGTAAACAAGGTGAACATGGTGAAAGTTTGTGATGAAGGCAAGGATATGAAAAAACCTCTAGGTATTCAGCATGGCTTGGTAGCCATAATAGATTAGGGGCTGCAGATCTGGGCTCTGGATTCATCTTCAAGATGGGTTTTCAAATTTAGGGGTGAAGGGTAAAGTGTGGTTGAAATTCTGCCTCTAAGAAGTACATTTCTTGCTCTATAGAAGGTGGCAACAGATAGACAACTACAAGGACTTTTTCATGGATATACACACCTACACTCCAGAGAATGCAGAAATATCTTGCGTGAGGTTCTTATTCGAGGGATGGAATTATTCACAGCACTAAGCCTTTATAGCAACAAGTGGTAATAAGAAATAATGAGCCTATCATTGGAAATGAAGAGAATTTGAGTGAGTGGCATCTGTGCCTACTAGAGACTCTCTTTTGTGAAAACCTTAGAGGTCTGTGTTTTGTTTTCTAAGGAGGATAGGGTATTTTTTGTGTGTACAAATCACAATTCATTCTCACCACACTCCAGGAGAGCATTCTTCTCATTCCCATTTTACAGATCAGGAATGGAAAGCTTAGTGAGATCAAGTACTTTGTCCAAGGTTACACAGATTTGGGACTTGGACCATCTTGATGCTCTTTTGCTCAAAATCTCAGCTATGTTTTTAAAGGAAATCGAGGAGGAGATGAACTTCACTAAAGATTTGAAACAGTTTTAGCTGTTTAGTGGCTCTACTTGAGGCAATGGGTCAAAACAAAAAGGAAATGATTCAAAGGTTGAGGGAACTGGGACCTTTTTAAAGTTGCAGGTAAGGTAATCTATGTGTGCATCTGAGACCTATAATTTATGTAGATTCACATATATCTTTTTCAGTTATGCATACATTAGGGAGTGTGTTGAGTACTGTGGAACGAAATATATTTGTATGTGTTCAACACACTGTATAATTGACTCAATTATCCATGTGGAGATTATTAACTTTTAATTTGCAATCTGGTTTCTCCTTTCAGTTAGGATGTTTTTGGGCTGCTCCAGGAATGCCAACTAATTTAAATAATAATTTAAGTAAAACATAATTAGGAAGGAAAATTAAATTCAATCTTTTGCCTGCTCTTTAAGATTCCACTGCTGATCCACCCACTATCTTTTCATTCCCCAGTGCCTTTTTAGTACCACAGAACTGTACTGCTTTCCATCAATTATTGCAATACTTTCCTAGATAGCTTTCCTGCTTACCTCTTTCCAATCCATTCATCACTCTGCTGACAGTAATCTTCAAAAAAAAAAAGAGCTTCCATCAAAAAATTTCTTGACTTGAAAACACTTAAAAAAACTCCAACATTTAATGGCTACTTATTGCTTACCAGATTAAGTGCATATGCCGCAACCTGTCATTAAAGCTTCCTGTAGCCTAAATTCCAGACTGTTCTAACTTGGTTCAAAGAGCTCTTCCACTCCTGCGCCTTTGTACACTCTTCTCCCTTGCCCTGAAATGCACAGCCTCACCCTTCTGTCTCTGCCCACCCATTGTGTAAGCCACCTGCCCCAGCAAGCTCTTCCTGTTCAACCTCCCAAGCCCTTCACTGTTCCCACCTCTACATCCCCTTGACGCACTCCACGTTTTTCTCTGAGGCAGGCCAGGGTATTAGTGAGATCGCTTTGTCTCCCCACTCTCCGGTGGGATCCGTGATGGCACGCTCTGTGTTGGTTCATTTCCCTTACTATGCAGGGTCAGACTGAAAAGAGGGTCGCAACAATCGCTTGACCATTTGAACTGCTGGCAAACCCAGAGGCAGGAATTTAGGTCTTCTGTATCCCCAGTGCCTACTACAGTGCTCAGCACATAGTAGGCCCTCAATGAATGTTACCGAAGGAATCGAACGCACATAATACAAGCTCCGGGTGGCGCCCTGCAAAGCTTCACCTCGGGGATGTAGATACAGGAGGGGCTCATCACACAGTGCCCGGTATGCAGCTGGCGGCACTGCGTCTCCTGTTCGGGGACGCCGGGTGTCCTGGGCACGAGAGCCCGCTCCACCGCTCGCCTCTCCGCGGGCCAACCGCCGCGGGACTTGCTTAAACCTGCCCTATTAAAAAAATATCTCTATATCTCCATATATATTCTCTCTCATACACACACACCCCACCCCATCTATCCAAGTGTGTACATACCTACTATATAAGCAAATACGTACATACAAATAAATACATCTATACGCACAGCCTAACTCTGACACGGCTAGACCGGCGGGGAGGACAAAGAGCTCACTCCCTCTGCCCTCCCGCACCGCACCGCAGGTCTCACCGCGCCCGGCCCGCGAGAGTCCGAGGCCCGGGCGGACGCGGTGCAGCTTGGGCCTTCCGGGTTTCCGTCCACCGCGGCCGCCATTGGCTGGGTTCGGCGCAGCTGACGGGCGGTGGCGGGGCGGGGCAGCTAGCTACGAGGATGGCGGCGTCCGCGGCGTTGATCTTGCCGGAGAGCCCCAGGTAGCTGATCCGCTGAGCACTTGCGGCAACACTTGTGGCGCGGACAGGGCCCGCGCAAGGATGGCCCTGCTGCGCTACGTGTTGCCTGGGCGCCGTGGCGGGCGCGGGTTGGGAGGATTGTGCTGCCGCAGCGGTGCGCGTGGGACCGTGTGGCGCCCCCGCCTTCACGGTGGTCCCTCTGCGAGGGGCTTTCGGTGCGCCTGGCAGCTGAGGCCAATATGAGTGTTCGCAGGGTTGGGTATCGGAGGTTGCCTGGGCTACCCTGAGTACTGCCAGATCACGTGGAACGGTGTTCCGTTTCCGTATTCATTTCTCTTTCAGACTTGATGGTGAGAAAGGCTCACACTGGTGCTGCAGGCTCTTTAGTACCTAACCCGTGTTAATGCCCCTTTTAGATCAAAATCGAATAGGCCTCAGGCCAGGAGTTTTTGGCTGGTAACCGTATCTAGCCATACTTAACATTGATTTTGTTTCCATTTTATTTATATTTGGTTGATTTCTATGTATGGTAGGTAAAGTTGGCTGCCCATGGTGGTAATGTAAAGTACTTTTTTAAAATAAAGTTATTTAAATAAAAATGACTCAATTTAATGAAAAATAATAGTGCAGGTGGTGTGTGAACAGAAAAACTACTGTAGTATATAGACAAGTAATTTAAGTTGGAGAGTAACTTCTTTGCGCCTGGATTAGGCAGAAATCTTCCTGAAGAAGAGAGCTGTCATTTAAAATTTTTTTTTTTAGTTTCAGCATATTACGGGGGTACAAAATGTTTAGGTTATATATATTGCCTTTGCCCCATCTGAGTAAGAGCTTCAAGCGTGTCCATCCCAAGACAATGCGCACCACACCCATTTGGTGTGAATATACCCATCCCTTCCTTCCCTCCTCCCACTTGTCCGACACCCAGTGAATGTTATTGCTATATGTGCACTTAAGTGTTGATCAGTTAATACCAATTTGGTGGTGAGTACATGTAGTGCTTGTTTTTCCTTTCTTGTGATACTTCACTTAGTAGAATGGGCTCCAGCTCTATCCAGGATAATACGAGAGGTGCTATATCACCATTGTTTTTTGCGGCTGAATAGAACTCCGTGGTATACATATATCACATTTTATTAATTCACTCATGTATTGATGGGCACTTGGATTGTTTCCGCATCTTTGCCATTGTGAATTGTGCTGTTATAAACATTCGAGTGCAGATGTCTTTTTTATAGAATGTCTTCTGTTCCTTTGGGACAAATCCCGGTAACGGGATTGCTGGATCAAATGGTAGTTCTACTTATATCTCTTTGAGGTATCTCCATATTGCTTTCCACAGAGGTTGCACTAGTTTGCAGTCCCACCAGCAGTGTATAAGTGTTCCTATTTCTCTGCAACCACACCAACATTTATTGTTTTGGGACTTTTTGGTAAAGGCCATCCTCACTGGAAATAAGCGATTATCTCATGGTTTTGATTGGCATTTCCCTGATGATTAGGGATGTTGAGCATTTTTTCATACGATTGTTAGCCATTAGTCTGTCTTCTTTTGAAAAGTTTCTGTTCATGTCCTTTGCCCACTTTTTGATAGGGTTGTTTGATTTTTTCTTGCTGATTTTCCTGAATTCTATATAGATTCTA